>CM055902.1:2996335-3158256 GCA_029582155.1 Panopea generosa
CGTAGTCGTGTCATTCAGACATGGATCAATTTTCAAGTATGGACATCGGATGAAGAGATATTTGATTCAAATTTATTTAACATTATTATTAATAAACTAATGAAATAAATCGGTGTGACATTTTAAAAAAAAAAATTTGTTCATATAACATTTTCATTAAAAGTCCATAGTTAAATTGCATTAAAAGTAATTAAATCATAACGACTTTCAGAAACAGAAGACCATGAAGTGATTGAAAACAAAATATTTAAAATTACCTGGATTTAATTAATTAATTAGTTAATTAATTAATTAATAGATAAGATACAAATTTTACATCTTGGTGCTGTTCTAAAACACTGAGTAACTTTGTTCTATTCTCCAGTATTTCTATAAAATCTTTTCTTCAACATAGGAGGCGCCCGTTTCTCTAATGTTCAATTAATAAATAAGTTCTTAGTGTCAAATTTGAAGGTATAAAAAAAATCGGGAAATTAATTTAGTGTTTCCTTACATCATTTAATTTACTTTCTTGTAAATAGAAATTTATTTTACTTTTTCAAAACTACTGCGTAAATGAAATGTTCCAAGTGTCACGATTTGTTCGTATGGAAATTTTAAAACCTACGAAGGTTAGTGAAACGGACCTCAGATGTACTTATACTACAGTAGGCATACAGAGTATGTTCTTTGGGGATAATGAAGTACGCAACAATGCTTTGCTTACACTCCATAACGCCGACTTTTAAAGCAGTATCTATTCTTCAACAAAGTTTTTTTTATCGATATACTACATTGTTTCTCATTATTATTCGTCTCTCACCGCTGATTAAAGTGGGAAAGCTATCAGCTACTTGTGGAGATGGGGATGTGCTCGAGTACTGGTTAACCTTCCAGGATCCCAGGAAACAGTGGTTTGTTCAACTGATCGTCTGTTAGCCCTCGATGGCATAAAAATGACGCTACATATTCAATCAATTAATCAATCAATCAACAAAGCTGAATGAGCGAAAAGGTTCAAAATAACCTAAACATTAAAAACTAGGTCAAGAAATATATCAGTATTTTTGTGAGATCTGCACCTTAATTAGTAATCTGAGCAAATATCACAGCTTGTCTTGGTGGACTGATTTGCCTTCTTGGACCAATATGTTTTAATATAATCATAGAAAAAAAATTATATTTGTAGTTAATTTGACATTTGTTCTAATTGTGGATGCGATTTCTTGTATTTTTCAGTTCAAAGGACACAGATTTGTCGACGTTATTACAGAAAAGAACATGTAATGGCTTCCCGTGCATGTATTCCCACCTTGGCACCAAAGCAGGCCGGGCATCTCTGTATAAGACATTGGCGGGATTCATAGACGATTGCTTCTCTGATCCTTCATGTGACCCAGGTATAATCAATGTTATTCACACATACATTAAGGCGCAATTGGGCAAATAGTGCCATCTCAAGTGATTGTATTTTTTTCCATTTTATTTGTAGAAAAATTGTTATTGGAAAAATAAAACTGTGGTCTCGGCGTTGTGGTGACCTCATCACAACGGTCGCCATATTGGGGTAGTCTGAGCACTATGGTCCCCACATTCGGGTAGTCTGAGCACTATGGTCGCCACATTGAGGTAGTCTGAGCACTATGGTCTCAACATTGGGATAGTCTGAGCACTATGGTCGCCACATTCGGGTAGTCTGAGCACTATGGTCGCCACATTGAGGTAGTCTAAGCACTATGGTCGCCACATTGGGGTAGTCTGAGCACTATGGTCGCCACATGGGGGGGTCTGCGCGCTATGGTCGCCACACATAAGTGACCTGGTTGTTACGGTCAACACAACAGTACGGTCGCCACACTTCGTTTTCTTTCTTCTTTATAGTACTGAGCAGGGGTCCTCGGAAGCGCCATTGGGCAGTGTGTTCACGTGAGAGACGGTCAAGTGTGCAGTTAGAAACAGGTTTAAATGTCTTTCATCTGGTCACTCCATTTTTGCAACCATCTAAGTTTGGAATATTTTGATAAATGGTGCAAGAGAAGAGATTTTCTGCAGAAAAACGCTGTTGCAAAATACTGCGCAAATGAAACGTTCCTGAGTGTCACAATTTGTTTGTGTTGAAATTCTCAAATTTACGACCACAGTGGTCACATAACCATATATGACTTACGAAGTCATTAAAAAACAGTTGAAAAGTATTATAGCTCAAAATGATTATTTGACCATTTTTTACCTCCGTCTTTTTTTATCATTCATTAATACATCTCTGAAAACAGTCGTTTAATTTATATTCTAACATAATATTTTATTTTGTGTAATTTTTTTTCTTATATACTTTGTTCAAGGAGAACACATGTAATCTATCCATAACGTAATCAGAATTTTTACCACTAATTAATTGATTCATATTCGTGTTCGAACGAACAACTACAATAACACATGATGGGGCTAGTGCATATCAAAGCACGTTATCGAACGATTTTTATATTTTTTTAGTTGATCGTCCTCTACCCCTATAACGGCGATTAAATGAGACTAACGGTAGGGCGTGTGGTTCGGTGATAGAGCATCAAACCAAGGTTCCAGGGGTCGTGGTTTTAATCCTTACCCATGGCTATGTATGGGTTCGATCCTCCTCAATGGCTATGTGTGGTGTCCTTGAGCTTGACACTTTTATCTGCGTATGCTTAATACTGGTTCTACTCAGTAAAATTTCGAGCGTGATTTGTATAAGTTGTTATCATTTATTTCACAATCAAAGTAAAACAAATAAGTTTAGATTAAACAAAAAGTATTTACAAACATGGTAAATAAGGTAAAATCTTGAAGAATAGATATTTTTCATTTATTCCAGGTCGGCGTAAAAGACATGGCTCCATGAGAAGTGTTGAAGACATTCTAAACACACCTGTGGGAGAACTACACAAGAGAAGTCTACAGGAACAGTACTCGAAACAGACTTATTAACCGGTCCGAAATCACCTAAATACGGTGTGGTCATACCATTACTTGTGTTGTTAGTTTTTTTGTTTTTTATTGAAAGATGGTGTTAAAGCTAAAGAGTGATACTTATTTTTTATGGTGTATAAGATTACAAAGTGTTTAGAGTAAAACCTACTCCATTTTAATAAAAATACACTCAAGAGCTATGAAAACGCAGCACAGAAACAGATACGAAAACACAGCACAGAAACAGATACGAAAACAAAGCACAGAAACAGACACGAAAACGCAACAAAGAAACAGGTACGAAAACGCAGCACAGAAACGTATACGAAAACACAGAACAGAAATAGACACGAAAACACAGCACAAAAACAGATACGGAAACAAAGCACAGAAACAGACACGAAAACGCAACAAAGAAACAGATACGAAAACGCAGCACAGAAACGTATACGAAAACGCAGTACAAAAACAGACACGAAAACGCAGTACAAAAACAGACACGAAAACGCAGAACAGAAATAGACACGAAAACACAGCACAAAAACAGACACAAAACGCAGCATAGGGTTTAGGGAGGAACTTACTTGGAAATTAAAATAATGACAACAACACAGCAGTTATCAAATTTTTCAGCAATATCTCAAGTAAACAACCAATAACACGACGATAATTACGGTAAGATCTGGATGAATACTAAAATATGATGCGTTCATTTATCGTCTTGTGTTGCGTTTTCATATCTCTTGAGTGTACATTGAACATGCCAGAATATACGAAAGCTAGATTTTATAGGACAGAGAATTCACTTAAATTAAAATGTGCATTTCTTTCCTTTCTCTGAATATACTTTCCCTCAATATTTCACTTCTTCTAGAATGCATTCTTTTAAACAAATGGTCTAACCCCTCAAATTGCTACATTTGTGAAAAGACATATATGAACCAAGAGATCATAAGTCGAAAATCCATTTGCTTAAACAAGACAACAAAATAATCAACTGTCACGAATTAGTTTTATTTTTTTATTATGAATTTTATTTTTGTCATATTGTAAAAAAAAATCATAACTTAATTTTTGTTCAAAAAAAAAAGAAGGAAATAATTTAAAAAAAAATAAACGTTTTCTTTCATTTGGAAAAATTGATAATATACTTTACTTAATCAAATACTTCACCATCCTCAAAACGACAACACTTGCTTATATTTATTATATGTATTAATTGACATATTGCTAAAAATAATCTTTTACTTCTGGTCAATATGAGCATAACAGTACCGTCGGGATTAAAGAAATGACTTATATGATAGTGGTGGCAGTCTTGGAAAAGCTTCATGCTCTGCAGTATTTCTTTTCACATTTCGTATGATCGTTTTTCACTTTGTATTCATTTACTTAATGGTATATCTGTGTTTAGCTAAGTTGTTTGGTCTATCTTCGTGATTTATGTAAACGTCATATATATGACGTCATGTATCGGCGTGATTTATGTAAACGTCATATATAGGGCGTCATGTATCGGCGTGATTTATGTAAACGTCATATATAAGACGTCATGTATCGGCGTGAATTATGTAAACGTCATATGTATGACGTCATGTATCGGCGTGATTTATGTAAACGTCATATATAGGACGTCATGTATCGGCGTGATTTATGTAAACGTCATATATAGGACGTCATGTATGGACGTACTGTAATTCATTTATGCTGTGCATAAAATGTTGACAAAACTATCTTACACGTTATCTTGCGTTCCTGATACTTATGTTGATAAAAGTGAATGAAAACAGTTTTATTCCCTGCTTTTTGAAGAATGGCGAAGGACATTAAGTGTTACCCTGTCCGTCCGACGTCCGTCTGTGCGTTCGTTTGGATGAACAACTAAGGGGATCTATGTATCAATATATAGATGCGCTATTGCTAATACAAGTCATGTTTAATATATCTGTAAATATCAGTAAAATATGTGCATCATTTATGGCCCCTTTTTCAACTTAATCAATAGTTACCCTTTTAAGCAACCCTTACACTACTCTTCCAAACAAAATGTATGCTTCTGTAACTGCTTTACAAACAGCATTACATTCTTAATTGTCTTTCCAATAATTCATTCAAGATATAACACTTTAACTGCATTACGTTATCGTGGGCAACCATCTATATAACCTTATAACGAACGATCAGTAGCAAAACTGCCACTATAAGGTTCAAGCCTAGTGTAGGAACACACCAAACCTCGTTCTTTTCCTGATTGTCACATCAATATTGATATTTTGATAAACATTCTAAAAAATCACAACATTCTTTTAAAATCGTCACCGTCATAAAAAACAAAAAGCGTTCCCACCTTGGCCTAAATTCAACAATTTGAGTCAGAGAATCGGACTCAGATTCAAATCTTACGTTTTTGTAAAACCCTGTAAACATACAATTATTGGTAAGAAATGTGATAATGTAGTATTTTTCTGTTGAATAATCATTAAAGCTGAATATGCAAATAAATATAATTATGTGCTTGTTTGATAAATGTTATTTGAATCTTAAACTTTCGACATTTTAAGTCTGAGTCTTGAACTCAGACTCAAAATATTGAAGAATTTAGGTCCAGGATATTGACTCAAAGGAACGATTACAAACTGTTAATATGACTTTAGGTACAATCCATGTATATCAACAGCCCAATACAGTACTGCTGGAAAGATCAAAGTGACCAACATAACCGTCTTTAAACCATTTTAATTTTATGGAGTTTTGTATTTTCATAATACGTTTTATTTTTATTTTCTTCAATCAAACTATAAGACGGGCCCGATTAGCTCGGTCGGTTAAACGTCTGACTATCAATCCACGGGTTGTGAGTTCGAATCCCCGCCCGGCAACAGTTCTCTGTGATGATTGATATACCACACTGTTTCTCATTATTATTTGTCTATCATCGCTGATTCAAGCGGGAACATTATCAGTTTCTTGCAGAGACGGGGTGTGCTTGAGTACTGGTTAACTTTCCAGGATCCCAGGAAACAGTGGTTAGGTTAACTGATTGTCTAAATATGCAATCAATCAATCAATCAGTCAATCAAACTATACCAAGACTTAATTTTTAAGATACACGCCATAACAATGACTCGGATGATAGGTAGATATTATTTTATATTCTAAAACCTGACCAACTTTTATTCCCAAGTGACTGAAAAAGAACCTAACTTTAATAACAGAGAATATTGGCATGTAGAAACATTTTGGAATAATACTCAAATGTGGTATTTTATAATATGGACGTTTAATGCACGTGCTAAATGCATAGTAAGAGGTAATGAAAGCACATCATTTATTTGTATTTATAAAAATATGTTGTTTGTCTATTATGTACGAATGTCATCGAAACAAAACAATGCATATTAACACACCAACATATGGACGAAACAGTTCTTCATCTCAGTAAAACTGCAGAAATTTGCAAATATCTTTCTTCTTTCTATCCTCCTTATTTTACTTCTTGCTGTCGAATGTTTGTTGAAAAATTATTTTATAGCTTTATCAATGTATACAAAATAAATAATTGCGTTATGTAATCAATTAAAAATTATAATAAAACACCAATTAAAGCTGCTTGAATAAATTGTCAAACAATAATACAAATATATACAATTTGATTAAAAAAACAACAACATTTCAATAAAAATGGGTATTTACACTCTACACAGGTGACGGTTCGTCTGTTGTAACAGTTCTTATATATGAACAATGCAAATTAACATTGTCTGTGGTTTCAAACAAAGATTGTGTGATTGCAAAAATAAATAGCATTTCGGATAAGTATTTTTAAATGTTGATTTATCGAATAAAATGTAACTTTGGTATCATTTCTTCCATCACTTAATAGCTTCATAATTTATTATTATAGTAAATGCTATGATATACGTGCAATATCGACACAGTCTGGAATATTTTATATTTTGGGAAATAAAAACACAAAATAAATATTAATCATGAATATTAAGTTTGTTTAAGAATTAATAAAACATTGGATCAAGAAATAAAAACATTTTCGGCTACGTAAATTGTTGTTGTTTCTTAACTCCCACTATCTTTCTGGGCCGATCACGTGTGTACTATAAAATATATTCAAATGAACAGTCGGTGATTGGTTAAGGACATTACTTATATATCTCTACACTCAAGAGATATGAAAACGCAACACAGGGAAGATTATGAAAACGACACATATTTAGCACGAGTGAATATATTCATATTCTACAGTAATTAATGTATGTTGATATGACTGGATGATTACTTGAGATGTTACGGCATTAGTGTCACATTTTTCATTTCCAAATAAGCCCCGCCCCCTCTAATCACTAAACCCTGTGTTGCGTTTGCATAACATCTTTTTGAGTGTTGCGTTTTCATATCTCCTGGTGTGTTGCGTTTTCATATCTCCTAGTGTGTTGCGTTTTTCATATCTCCTCGTGTGTTGCGTTTTTCATATCTCCTCGTGTGTTGCGTTTTCATATCTTTTTAGCGTATATATTCATTTAAAGCGAGATAGAGTGTCGCAAGTTCGTTTTCCGGCGTAAAAGCAACTCTCCGTACTGGTACCTAACAAAACGGACTCGAGAGCGGTTCATATCAGCTCTGGGCTGACTTCCCAAATGAGCTTAAATAAGTTAGAATAATCAGCTATTCAAATGTCCCAGAAGGTCATGCTTAAAAAAAAAACGAATGCCAAAGGTCCAAGTAGGGGTTGAGGATTAGTGCAATTACTCTTGGACATTGTACAGTTTAGTACCTTAATATTTTATCAGATCTTGACTTATCTAACACAGTAGTTATATATATATAATCATATATATATCTCTGCAAATATCTTTCCTGATTTTATAAATTTTAGCTCTAGTTATGGCGCTTTGAATTATTAAAAATTGCGCATCTTAATACCGTGATTACTCTTTCATCGGATTTAGTACTCTTAATTATCAGTACAGTCAAACCTGTGTTAACTGTCACCTCTATTAATCTGCCATTTGACTTAAGCAACCACATTTGCTATTCTACCAGAAAAACTGGATATGCCATATATAATCTAAAATATGTTGAAAATGGCGTTAAACCCTTTCTATTTCCTATTTCTATGTTTTCAGAGTAAATTAACCTGTTTTAAGTAACAACCTGTCTTAAACGGTCAAAGTTTTTTCCCCTTGACTGGCTGCTTAAGACAGGTTTGACTGTATCTTACTTCTCGGGTTTGTGTAAAATAATCGACTGTTCTGCCCGTAGCATCACTTGTTTATTCTTTTTATATGTTTACAAGAGCTGTTTTGTGTTGCAATGCTGAAAGAATAAAGGAACGCCTTGTGAATTTTACAGCCACGTTATCAAACTAAATTGTAAGTGATATTTACAGATTTAGAATATATGCATATAAAGGTATTTCATTCATGATTTTGTCAATAATAATTATTATATTGACGAAATAATTAACGAAATATCTCAAATTACATAGTTTATAACTGTAATCACTGCTTACAATATTTTGATAATGTGACTCTGAAATCTTCCACGTATTGCTTTATCTCTTCAATATACAGTAGACCTTCGTTGCCTCGAACACGGGTGGCTCGAACACCACATGCAGCTCGAACGACTTATATGGTCCTGGCCGAATTCCTATTTCGGTGTATATCTCGTACATTTACATGTATGGTATGATGTTGAACAATACTTGGCTCGAACAACCCTTAATTCGAATTATTTTGTCCAGTCCTGTCGGGTTCGAGTCCTCGAAGTTCTACTGTACATACAGGTGCAACCTGCAGTATTTCTGAGAAGAACAGTCTGATGGGAATTTCGTTTTATTTACTTTCTCGTTTTATGGTGTGATGTCGATGAAAATTCGGGAGAACCCGTACATAGACTGTAGAACGGACCCAACTCTCAAGCTTGGGTCCGTTACATAGCAATGGGAATCAAAAACTAAATTCAACTGTGTAGTGAGACCTGAATAAACGCATAATATATAATTTAATAGTGCGTATATGCTAAAACCAGCTAGTGCGTGTTTGCAGTGCGCGTGTGTTTGAATTAAAATAAATCACAATTTTGTCGAAGAGATTGCTATTTCAATTTTAAATGAAATAACCGTTTGCTATTTAGATTCTACGTCTGATTTTAAGGCTTTGTAGAATGACGAATTAAATTATTGATATTGACTACAAAATGCACGTAGTTACCTTGGTTTCTAACAATCATTACGTTTTATCGACGTCGTCCCCATCGCTGACTGTACACGTGATCCGTGTTAAAATATGGCGGTGCCCTCATTAAATATATCAATCTCTGAAATAGGTTTTATAAAGAATGTCTTCACATGGGATTATTCATCTTGGCAGATTTCATTAGTTGGGCTTGTGTCAATCGATTCAAAGCAAGTTTTTTCTGAATGTTTAATGAGATTAATTAACACAATCCCACTTTAATAATATGGTAAATTATTTTTGAAAGCATTTTTTTCCTGATTCGAGAATGGATAAAATAACTAGTTTGTGTCGTTTACATATAAATATAGACACAGTAGAGTTCGAGCCAACATTGAAAAACAGGTTTAGCAAGGGGAAATCAAGGGTGTAGTGGAGGGTGGGGGTGGAAAAGTGAAGATATTTAATAGACACAGTGTAATCTTGTTTTCAGAGAAGAGGAATATAACAATGTTACAACGGTTGTACAAAAAAAAAGTTAATGCTTGCTTTGTTTTGCATAAACCTTACCAATGAATTAGAGAGAGAGAGAAAAGGAATTGCAATTGACGTCATTATCCAAAGACGTTATGTTATGCCAGTTTACCCATAACTCTTTGCGCGCATATTATCTGCTAGAAATCGATATTTCGTCCGCTATCGGAAATTCCCGGGAAAAAGAGCGACACCTGCCAATACTTTCGTAACATATCGTTTCCGGTAATTATGGTTTACTTTATGAAATTCGCCAACGCTATTCAAAATAAATAAAATAGTAAACAGGAATATGTAGAATAATACTATGAAAAAAGAAATATATAATTATAGGATAAGATATACATTACGACAAAATCATACGAATTGTAAATATATTTGAACGAACTTGTTAATTAATTCCAGTGTCTGCGAGAAGGTATACAGCTTTTGTTTTGAGATGAAATGGTAACATAAGTGTTATCAGTGAAAGTAAATTATAAATATAAAACGATAAAAACTGAATAATATTTAGTATAGGATATATGGGGAAAAAACAAATGATAGAAAACGGATAGAGTATTGTTTTATTTTTTATCGAGAGAATCTGAAAGCTGATGTATGTCTTCCTCCAACAATAAAACTGGACATGACATATACGTCCTTGACCTTATTTAAACCTTTCTGATAAATGGCTTGGACTTGAATAATATTGCTTTTTTCTCTTAAAAAGTACATGTAGATCTATATGAAGTGAAACGGGTGTCGTATTTTGAATTACTCCTGTATTACAGGATATACATGGTGATCGAAGCTAGGTATGAATTACTCCGGTATTACAGGGTATACATAGTGATCAAAGCTAGGTATGAATTACTCCGGTATTACAGGATATACATGGTGATCGAAGTTAGGTATGAATTACTCCCGTATTACAGGGTATACATAGTGATCGAAGCAAGGTATGAATTACTCCGGTATTACAGGATAGACATGGTGATCGAAGCTAGGTATGAATTACTCCTGTATTACAGGATATACATAGTGATCGAAGCTAGGTATGAATTACTCCGGTATTACAGGATATACATAGTGATCAAAGCTAGGTATGAATTACTCCCGTATAACAGAATATATATAGTAATCGAAGCTAGGTATGAATTACTCTGGCATAACAGGATATACATAGTGATCGAAGCTAGGTATGAATTACTCCCGTATTACAGGGTATACATAGTGATCGTAGCTAGGTATGAATTACTCCCGTATTACAGGGTATACATGGTGATCGTAGCTAGGTATGAATTACTCCGGTATTACAGGGTATACATGGTGATCGTAACTAGGTAATTACCCCCGTATTACAGGGTTTACATGGTGATCGTAGCTAGGTATGAATTACTCCGGTATTACAGGATATACATAGTGATCGTAGCTAGGTATGAACTATTCCGGTATTACAGGATATACATAGTGATCGCAACTAGGTATGAATTAATCCGGTATTACAGGAGATACATGGTGATCTAAGCTAGGTATGAATTACTCCGGTATTACAGGATAAACATAGTGATCGAAGCTAGGTATGAATTACTCCGGTATTACAGGATATACAGAGTGATGGAAGCTAGGTATGAATTACTCCGGTATTACAAGGTATACATGGTGATCGCAGCTAGGTATGAATTACTCCCGTATTACAGGATATACATGTTGATTGAAGCTAGGTATGAATTACTCCGGTATTACAGGATATACATGGCGATCGAAGCTAGGTATGAATTACTACGGTATTACAGGATATGCATAGCGATCGAAGCTAGGTATGAATTACTCCGGTATTACAGGATATACATAGTGATGGAAGCTAGGTACGAATTACTCCCGTATTACCGGTATTACAGGTTATACATAGCGATCGAAGCTAGGTATGAATTACTCCGGTATTACAGGATATACATGGTGATCGAAGCTAGGTATGAATTACTCCGGTATTACAGGATATACATGGTGATGGAAGCTAGGTATGAATTACTCCCGTATTACCGGTATTACAGGGTATACATAGCGATCAAAGATAGGTATGAATTACTCCGGTATTACAGGATATACATGGTGATCGAAGCTAGGTATGAATTACTCCCGTATTACAGGGTATACATGGTGATCGTAGCTAGGTATGAATTACTCCCGTATTACAGGATATACATGGTGATCGAAGCCAGGTATGAATTACTCCGGTATTACAGGATATACATAGTGATCAAAGCTAGGTATGAATTACTCTGGTATTACATGATATACATAGTGATCGAAGCTAGGTATGAATTAATCCGGTATTACAGGATAAACATGGTGATCTAAGCTAGGTATGAATTACTCCGGTATTACAGGATATACATAGTGATAGAAGCTAGGTATGAATTACTCCGGTATTACAGGATATACATAGTGATGGAAGCTATGTATGAATTACTCCGGTATTACAGGGTATACATGGTGATCGCAACTAGGTATGAATTACTCCGGTATTACAGGATATACATGGTGATCGAAGCTAGGTATGAATTACTCCGGTATTACAGGATATGCATAGCGATCGAAGCTAGGTATGAATTACTCCGGTATTACAGGATATACATGGTGATCGAAGCTAGGTATGAATTACTCCGGTATTACAGGATATACATAGTGATGGAAGCTAGGTATGAATTACTCCCGTATTACCGGTATTACAAGGTATACATAGCGATCGAAGCTAGGTATGAATTACTCCGGTATTACAGGATATACATGGTGATCGAAGCTAGGTATGAATTTTTCGAAGCCAGGTATGAATTACTCCGGTATTACAGGATATACATGGTGATCGAAGTTAGGTATGAATTACTCCGGTATTACATGATATACATAGTGATCGAAGATAAGTATGAATTACTCCGGTATTACAGGATATACATGGTGATCATAGCTAGGTATGAATTACTCCGGTATTACAGGATATACATGGTGATCGAAGCTAGGTATGAATTACTCCGGTATTACATGATATACATGGTGAACGAAGCTAGATATATACAAACTATACGAACCGTAGAAGTCCATGTGCTTAACGATACAAAGATGCCCAAAGTAAAATATCCTCCTATACCAACATATATTTGCAGCAGGGTAGTATTTGCATGCACTGTATGTGCATAACTAAATATTACATAGATACACTCAAGATAAATGAACACATATCTATATCCTACAGTAATTATTGTCTGTTGATGTTACTTGTTTGCTCGAGATGCTACTCAATAATTTGGTACCTCTTGCATTAGTGCCTTGTTTCATTTCCAAGTAAAATCCATGTAAAGCCGTGTTGATGTTTTTTTTATATCTCTCCCTGTGTCGTATTTCATATCTCTTCCTGTGTTGATGTTTTTATATCTCTCCCTGTGTTGATGTTTTTTTATATCTCTTCCTGTGTTGCGTTTTCATATCTCTCCCTGTGTTGCGTTTTCATATCTCCCTGTGTTGCGTTTTCATATCTCTCCCTGTGTTACGTTTTCATATCTCCCTGTGTTGCGTTTTCATATCTCCCTGTGTTTTTCATATCTCTCCTAGTGTTGCGTTTTCATATCTCCCTGTGTAGCGTTTTCATATCTCCCTGTGTTGCATTTTCATATCTCTCCCTGTGTTGATGTTTTTTTTTGTATCTCTCCTGTGTTGATGTTTTTATATCTCTCCCTGTGTTGATGTTTTTCATATCTCTCCTGTGTTGCGTTTTCATATCTCCCTGTGTTGCATTTTCATATCACTCCCTGTGTTGCGTTTTCATATCTCCCTGTGTTACATTTTCATATCTCTCCCTGTGTTGATGTTTTTTTATTATCTCTCCTGTGTTGATATTTTTATGTCTCTCCCTGTGTTGATGTTTTTCATATCTCTCCTAGTGTTGCGTTTTCATATCTCCCTGTGTTTTTCATATCTCTCCCTGTGTTGCGTTTTCATATCTCCCTGTGTTGCATTTTCATATCTCTCCCTGTGTTGATGTTTTTATGTCTCTCCATGTGTTGATGTTTTTCATATCTCTCCTAGTGTTGCGTTTTCATATCTCCCTGTATTTTTCATATCTCTCCCTGTGTTGCGTTTTCATATCTCCCTGTGTTGCATTTTTATATCTCTCCTGTGTTGATGTTTTTATGTCTCTCCCTGTGTTGATGTTTTTCATATCTCTCCCTGTGTTGCGTTTTCATATCTCCCTGTGTTTTTCATATCTCTCCCTGTGTTGCGTTTTCATATCTCTCCCTGTGGTGCATTTATATATCTCTCCCTGTGTTGATGTGTTTTTTTGTATCTCTCCTGTGTTAATGTTTTTTTGTCTCTCCCTGTGTTGATGTTTTTCATATCTCTCCTAGTGTTGCGTTTTCATATCTCTTCCTGTGTTTTTCATATCTCTCCCTGTGTTGCGTTTTCATATCTCCCTGTGTTGCATTTTCATATCTCTCCCTGTGTTGATGTTTTTTTATATCTCTCCTGTGTTGATGTTTTTATGTCTCTCCCTGTGTTGATGTTTTTCATATCTCTCCTAGTGTTGCGTTTTCATATCTCCCTGTGTTTTTCATATCTCTCCCTGTGTTGCGTTTTCATATCTCCCTGTGTTGCATTTTCATATCTCTTCCTGTGTTGATGTTTTTTTTATATCTCTTCTGTGTTGATGTTTTTATGTCTCTCCCTGTGTTGATGTTTTTCATATCTCTCCCTGTGTTGCGTTTTCATATCTCCCTGTGTTGCATTTTCATATCTTTCCATGTGTTGATGTTCTTTTTATATCTCTCCTGTGTTGGTGTTTTTATGTCTCTCTCTCTGTTGTGTTTTCATATCTCTCCCTGTGTTGATGTTTTTTTTATATCTCTCCTGTGTTGATGTTTTTATATCTCTTCCTGTGTTGATGTTTTTTTTATATCTCTCCTGTGTTGATGTTTTTATATCTCTCCCTGTGTTGATGTTTTTCATATCTCTCCCTGTGTTGCGTTTTCATATCTCTTGAGTGTACATATATCTTATAGAATACGAGACACCCATAATGCAGAATAAACAGCCGACCATCAATATATTACGTAAGTGTTTGTGTGTTTTTTTGGTAATATGGTAGAATATGCATAGATTTGATTTCAAGCCAATATTAAAAGTATGTTCTCTTTGTTTTGTGTATAAATTTAATTTTTTTCGAAACAAACTTTCGGCAATTATCGAAACTATTTATATTTGTTAAAATTATGATTGACATATAGAAGGTTGGTTGTAGATATAAAGGTTAAAAAATGAGCAAAATGAGATTTTGTAAACGCTCGCGTATTCACGCAAAATCTCGCAATATCTCGTTTTCAATTATCTTAACTTCCATTAATCTAATAAATACAAATCAAAATTCTTACATTGCAGAATTAAATTATCCTCAAAACAAAACCAATATTAGAAGTTTGTGTTTAAAAATGTTAGAGTACTTATGATTACAAAATTTGTATACTGGAGCTAAAATAACGACAATTTACGATACATTTTTTCTTAATATCTTTAATTGAAGATCATTTTGCGTGATCGAAACATGTTTAAAAATCTAAGATTACATACAAATTACATTTTTTTGTACAAGAAATCAGTTGCCTGTGAATTCTGAATGATCAATTTACCAATTTATTAACCCTTCGTGTGCTATTTCATCAAAATTTAGCCAGTAGATGCAAATTTTCTATCCTTCTATACAAGCCCTTGGTACAATCATACATTCAGTAGACTGGCCAGTAGCAGGATACACCACTGGTCAGCTTATATATGATTAATACGTGCATCCCATCCACGCTCTTCCCATGTTATCACGTGCGATATAGGTGGCATTGGTCTCTGTCTGTCTTAAAAGGCGATGGTCTGCGTTCTGGTAGTGCGGGAACAACCTCTGCGATGACTGCTATATACTTGTAAGGGCAGTACGTTTGGACCATCGTATTTTTATTTTTTCCCCAAACCACGATGCTCGAAACCACGATGAAGAAAGTCGAAACTACGATGATAAAAACACGAAATCACGAAACTACGATGGTGAAAACGCGATGGAATTTCGACTTACACCATCATTGTTTCGACCTTCGACTTTCATCATCGTAGTTTCGACTTTCACCATCGTGGTTTCGACTTTCACCATCGTTGTTTCGACCTTCGACTTTCATCATCGTAGTTTCGACTTTCACCATCGCACTTTCGACTTTCATCATCGTAGTTTCGACTTTCACCCTTGTTGTTTCGACCTTCGACTTCCTGTTGCGCATATGCAATGCGATCTCAATACAACAATTACAATGGACGGCTGTATCTAAGATATTTTGAAAGGGGATACTCCTACAAAGAAATTATGGCGATGGTTAATATATCAACGGGTATTTGAATCAATTTTTATAAAAGATTACCTTCATCAGACGACATGACCTGTTGATAAAACATGTGCGTGTGAATGACAGGAAGTCGAAGGTCGAAACTACGATGATGAAAGTCGAAATCACGATGTGGAAAGTCGAAACTACGATGGTGAAAGTCGAAACTACGATGGTAAAAGTCAAAACTACGAGGATGAACGTCGAAAGTATGATGGTGAAAGTCGAAACTACGATGATTAAAGTCGAAACTACGATGGTGAAAGTCGAAAGTCGAAACTACGATGGCGAAAGCTGAAACCACGATGGTTAAAACGCGAAATTACATCGCGTTTTCACCATCGTTGTTTCGTGATTTCGTGTTTTCATCATCGTAGTTTCGTATTTTCACCAATGTGATTTCTACTTTCACCATCGTAGTTTCGACTTTCGACTTTCGTGGTATGGGGTTCAGAAATAAAAAAAAAACGCGATGGTCCAAATGGAACACCGTATGTATTAGTGCTATGTTTTGCGAAATCAAAGTGTCCTGAGGGTTATTGACAAACTTTTATTTTCTTTTTCGACGTCTGGATGTTTTCAATTACAGGTTAGATTGTGATATTACCATGGTGAACCATCTGGCAAACAAAGTAATTGTGATATATGTTTATCAATTACATTATTATTGATATAATTCTACACAGGATACGTAGGAACATTCTCCAGTTCTTACTATCTAACATGTGTATATGTTACATTTTTTTACATTTGATGCACTGACTGCAAGGATGGGTGAAAATTAATTCACTTACATAAATAAATAAGGCCAAAGATTATAGTTACGTTTTCATGTAAAATAGAAACAAATTAAAGAAGTCGACAAAACGTGTTTTAAGTGTGCACCCTATCTGACATGTTTTCATATGTGCACCTTACCATTTAGCTGTACAGCCATATTTTGGTCTATATATAATCAAATTTTGATATTAAACACTAGCAATGGCTGTTATTTGTTAGATGTAAATGTATCAATCAATAAAATTGTGTGCACTGTACTCGTCTCAATCATTTCCGGTTGGTCGAGGTAATCTCGAAAACTATTCATATTTCGAGAAATCACACTATTAGAATTGATTCACCAAGGCGGTATAAAAAGAAATTTAAGGGAGGTCAGCATAGTCTGCAAAAAAATAACCGCCCAGGTAGGTCTGTTGTTGCTGCAACAAGGAAAACATTGATGCTGTTAGAGCTATGGTAGAAGATGGACGGTATACTGTTTCCTAGATAGCTGATAGTCTAGGCATTTCAGGAGCCACCGTACATCATATTCTGACTTACTGTTTGAAATAAAAGAAGCTTTGTGCTAGATTGGTCCCCCACTTGCTGACACCTGACCAAAGTGCCAAGCGTTAAATTGTGCTAAAAACAATATATAAATTTATATAAAAATTGTAATACTAGAACAATTTCTGACTTGCTCACTGAGAATTATGAGCCCCAACGGCGCATCAATAACAACCAATGGCTTGGTAAAAATCAGACTAGGCCGGTCATAGCAAAGAGGACAAGAAGCGTCATGGTTTTATATGCCATTTTCTTCAATTATTGTAGTCCTGTTGTACACATTACTTGCAAAGAAGGTAGAACATTTACACGCAAGTTTACAAAGATAAAGTACTTAAATCTGTCAGAATGTTTTGTCAAAATAAACGCCCAAGTAAAGGTTTGGAAAGCATACAGCTTATTCATGGCAATGCTTCTCCCCACAAAAGTAAAAGTGTACATTAAAACAAGAAATGGTTATTCAAGCTGAACACCGCTCTGATTCCCCTGCGACTTTTTTACTATTTCCCATGCTAAAAAGGATCACAGGTAAACGCTGTGTTACCAGAAGTGCCCTTAGGTCTGCAATTTCTCAGTGTCTGAACAGTATACCAAGGGGGGCCTTCTTTGCAGCATTTAGGTCGTGGACAGCAATACTTCAAAGGTGTGTATCTGTGCGGGGAGGGGATACTTTGAAGCGTTTGTCTAAAAGACCAGTGACAGAATATAATGCCCCTCGTACATGGCGCGTCGGAAGTCAAATCTTACGTTTAACTCGATCGCATTAACCTCAAACAAAGAAAGATTTTGATGAAACAAAAAACACGACTTATTTTCCATCAATAACATGAAACTGATAACATGATTTATAAAAAGCATGATTATCTATACACACTAAAATGTAAATAAACAAGAGGTCCTGGATTGCTCTATTGGCAACAAATTGAAAACATTTCAGAGGAAATGTTTTTTGTTAGTCCCTCTTCATCAAATTGTTTAGGAGACCATCATTTAATGCTACATGTAAAATATCTAAGGTCTAGGTCTTGAACTTTCAGAGAAGTTTTTTTTAAGTTTTAAGAATGTGCTAAAAAAAACTGTGGTGGGGGCATTTGTGGTCGATTCACACTGGTTCAAAAACTCGTCCATGATCTTGTGGTTACATAACTGCTGTGCAAGTTTGGTTAAGATTCAATGAAAAATGAAGCTGCTATCCCGTCTACAACATTTTCCCTTTATAACTCTATGTAAAACAGTGACCCATGTGGTGGCCCCATATTTGACCCCAGGGATCCGGTTTCAACAAACCTTTTAGGACACTGTCATGCAATGCTACATGTAAAATATCTAAGGTCTAGGCCTTAAACTTTCAGAGAGAAATGTTTTTTAAAGTTTTACTTTAAAATGTGCTTTTAAGCCCTGTGGCGCGGCATTTGGTCGAATTACGCTGTTTCAATAACTTGTACGAGATCCTAGGATTATAAAACTGCTGTTCAAGTTTGGTTAAGATTCAGTGAAAACTGTAGGTGCTATCGCGTCTAAAAGAAAAAAAGTTAACGGAAGGATGACAGAAGGATGACTGACAGTTTATGGAATTAAAAAAAACCAGTTTGTGTGTAGACCTTTGCATTACTTCAACTTTGAGAACCAACATACCTCTTTGAAACTGCTATTAAGGCATCACATTTACCTTATTTGTGACCATATCCAGAGATTATATCCAGTTCTTGTATATGACAATTAGTTTAACAAATATTTCATTTTCATCATTTTTTATTGATATGGTAGATATCATTTTAAGATTTTTTACTCATATGTTCAAAACTTGTGAAACACCATGAGTTTTAGAGTAAAAAAACTTTAGTTTTACATATGAACCCACTTGATGGATATGACAGGCATCGCGTTGAGCAGGGGATCGAACCCGCAACCTCTGGTGTGAGTGGCTAACACAGTCTATCTACTACACTTGTCTTGCATATCCACTATATGGCCTGCTTTTATGAGGAAGTGGTGTTGGTGGAATGAATGAGTTGAGGGTATACGTGTGCAAACACATTATGATAATTATGACATGAACAGGAAGGAAGAATTCAGGTTCATTCTCCATGTGCAAAAAACAAAAATTTAATATACAGATTTAAAAATTCAGCAATATGAATATGAACCCTGATACCTGTAGAATTGCCAAATTTCATCAAGTTCTACCCAATACTCAAAGTTTCAGCTCCTGTAACATACAAGAGCTACAATATCTCTAGTCTTGTCAGCACTCATTGACACCCTGGACCCACGCTGCAGTTGATAAGTTAACCACAATAATGAGCATGGCAAAAACGGATGTAGATGGTAAATGTAAGTAATACACAATATCAGAAGTACAAGCTATCTTTTTTTTATTATGGAAATATATACATATAAAGAAAAAAGGTACAAAGTCTGTAAGTTAATATCTCAAAATCTATACTAATGAAGAGTAGAATGAAGTATAAAAAAAATATCTATCATATTTAACACATATCTAAAAAATGTCTTTGTTTTTCATTAAATTGGACCTTTGTTCAAAATGAGACAAAATTATGTATTCGAAGATGGGTGGATGTTTCAAGTTTTTAAACATTATACTCACCTAAACTAATGTTGTTAAAACACCCTCCTGGTCATTTCAACACAGAAAAAAAGAGTTTTTTTTGCATATTGAATAAGGTTATATGCATTTCTACCAGGGTTAGATATTTTTTTCTTAACACAGGGCCAAGATAAGGCTGTTGTGTTGTGACGCTGGAACTATCTGTGATGTATAAAGTTATCAAAGTAAAAAAAAGTAATTTTTGAATTATGATAAAAAATGAATCAAAATATTATTCAAAATGTTCAATATTCAGGAAAAAGATTCATGTTTTTCTCTTTGAATAAAATATCCCGTTCCTTGGTATAATTATTTTCATAGGGATTTGCCCTAGCCTTAATCCCACCGAAAAAAAAAATATCATCGAGGACAGAATTTTATATTTGAACTCAAACCACATGAAAGATTCTTAAAATCCATTAGCTGTTAGACTGGGATATCCTTACATAAGACGTGTGTCTCAGATAAAGTGAATCCATTACAATTTTGTGTCTATAAGAAAATATTACCAGAGGGTAGTAAATACTACATACTTTAAAAGATCAAAGCTCTCCATCCACATTTCTTGGCCCAAGGATTTAATTTACTATTTGTCAACTTGTACTCATTATCATGGTGGCAAACCCAGGTGACTTAATGCTATGGAGTGGTGTAAAATATCAGGTAATATTTTTGCAGATAACTGCCTTAATATTTGATGAAAGTTCACAAAACAAATATGAACATTGACCCCGTATAGAGATAAACCACCGGTGCTATCAAGTGCCCATACAAAACTGGTATTTTTTGCAAAAACTGCAACGGCGTATTTTGCATATTTCACCACTCCATACCATACCAAAATTGCTTCAACTGTGCACAATATGCCATTGTAAACAAAAATGATACCTGAAGCAGGCACTTTTTACACCAATCCATAGCATTAAGTCACGTGGGGTCACCACCGTGAGTATTGCTCTTACAAGTTCCTAATAACTGAAACAAATACATAATTACGTGGTAACTACAACTAAAAATCATATAAAATAAACTCTGTGACTTTAAAAACATATTGTTCATAAATATATCCTATACTGTATAATCTGTTGACCACAAATTCAGTGGAAACTACATAAACTATCTCTACATTTAGAAACTTAATTTACCATTACAATATTTTATCTGTCATCCTTACGTCAAAGTTCCTATTTTTTTCATACAATACATACCATCTGTCCATTACCCTGCTAAATAGAGCCTTGCCATGGGTAACCATCCTTTTTATCTCATCACGAACCAGTTATCTCACACCATTATCTATTTGTCCGCACTCCTTTGTTCCAAAATCATGAGCCACTTACCCCAAAACAGCAGTCCATTATCCTTAATTGTAATCCCTTATACCATGTCACAATCCTTTGTCACTATTCACTGCTTATAACCCACAATTACATTATCCAGTGTAAGGCAAGGCAGATGCTCTTTAACCCAAACCCATTATTTCATGCCATCTGTCTGTCCCTTTATCCTTTAACCTACAACCCCATGTCACCCAGAGGAGATGCTCTTTAACCCAAACTCACTATGTCATGTCATCTGTCTGTACCTTTGCCCTACAACCCAAAACCCCATGTCACCCAGGGTAGATGCCCATTAACCCTGACATATTATGTCATGTCATCTGTCTGTCCCTTTGCCCTTAAGCCCACAACCCCATGTCACCCAGGGCAGATGCCCATTAACCCAAACCCATTATGTCATGTCATCTGTCTGTCCCTTTGCCCTTTAGCCCACAACCCCATGTCACCTATGGCAGATGCCTATTAACCAAAACCCATAATGTCATTTCATCTATCTGTCCCTTTGCCCTTTAGCCCACAATCCCATGTCACCTAGGGCAGATGCCAATTTTACCAAACCCATTGGTATGTCATCTGTCTGTCCCTTTGCCCTTTAGCCCACAACCCCATGTCACCAAGGGCAGATGCACATTAACCCAAACCCATTGTCATGTCATCTGCTGTCTCTTTGCCCTTTAGCCCACAACCCCATATTACCCAGGGCAGATGCTAATTAAACCCATTATGTCATGTCATCTGTCTGTCCCATTGTCCTTTAGCCCACAACCCCATGTCACCTATGGCAGATGCCTATTAACCAAAACCCATAATGTCATTTCATCTGTCTGTCCCTTTGCCCTTTAGCCCACAACCCCATGTCACCTATGGCAGATGCCTATTAACCAAAACCCATAATGTCATTTCATCTATCTGTCCCTTTGCCCTTTAGCCCACAATCCCATGTCACCTAGGGCAGATGCCAATTTTACCAAACCCATTGGTATGTCATCTGTCTGTCCCTTTGCCCTTTAGCCCACAACCCCATGTCACCAAGGGCAGATGCACATTAACCCAAACCCATTGTCATGTCATCTGCTGTCTCTTTGCCCTTTAGCCCACAACCCCATATTACCCAGGGCAGATGCTAATTAAACCCATTATGTCATGTCATCTGTCGGTCCCATTGCCCTTTAGCCCACAACCCCATGTCACCTATGGCAGATGCCTATTAACCAAAACCCATAATGTCATGTCATCTGTCTGTCCCTTTGCCCTTTAGCCCACAACCCCATGTCACCTATGGCAGATGCCTATTAACCAAAACCCATAATGTCATTTCATCTATCTGTCCCTTTGCCCTTTAGCCCACAATCCCATGTCACCTAGGGCAGATGCCAATTTTACCAAACCCATTGGTATGTCATCTGTCTGTCCCTTTGCCCTTTAGCCCACAACCCCATGTCACCAAGGGCAGATGCACATTAACCCAAACCCATTGTCATGTCATCTGCTGTCTCTTTGCCCTTTAGCCCACAACCCCATATTACCCAGGGCAGATGCTAATTAAACCCATTATGTCATGTCATCTGTCTGTCCCATTGCCCTTTAATCCACAACCCCTTGTTGACCTACAATCCCATGTCACTCTGGGCAACTGCCCATTAACCCAAACCCATTATGTAATGTCATCTGTCTGTCCCTTTGCCCTTTGGCCAAAACTCATTATCTCATGTCATCTGCCAGCCCTTTGCCCTTTAACCCTATTTCAGTATCCTATCTGCCCTTTGTTAATATTATCCCAGTTGATTCCATATATTGATTTTTTATGGGCCTTGTCTTTCATCTCCAACGGCTCCCATTTTGTGTCGAAACCAGATGGACGATCCTGCCAATCAGATCACCTCGGCCTTTATGATACGCAATAGACCTCTGACATAATAAGGCGCCATTTTGGAACAACATTCAGTTACAAGATAAAATAAAATGGGGGGGGGGGGGGGTCCCTTATGCCACCTTATATACATGTACGTTAAAAATATAAACGTTGGTTAATCGAGACTGATATTTTAAATTTCCCTATAAACAAGACCCATGTCGAGTGAATGAATAAAAAAGTCGATATAATAACACCATATATTCAACTAAATGACGGATACATAATTTGTTATTTTCACACAAATGAACACAGACATGTAACACAGGCAAATAGCGTTGGTATATTCTAGAGCTATACATGAGATGTATTATACAGAGGATAGGGAAATACCCGATGTTTTGCGATTGCGATCTTTCATGATGCAGAGCATACAACGCAATGACATAATGTACCAGGCCCATAAAGCGGAGCATAATAAAAATACATCTGAATGTACAATAATTGATCATGGCATGTATGCACATAACTCTTATGTTCTCAATACTAATAAAAACACCTTAATTTAGACAATTAATCAACACATGTTTAATAACTTTGAGAAACAAATCACGAAAACATGTACAAGTACTACAAATACAAACCCGTATTTTCAATTGTACAAAAGTTAAACATATAAAATATTACAAGAGATAAAATATATCCAAAGATATGTGTATGTTACCATTGCAATAAAACATATGTATAATGTAAACTGGAAATATTGCAATATCATCGTTTGGTGGCTCCTGTTTTACCAACATTTTCCTAAGTTTTACTTAAATATTTAAAAACTTAATTCAGTGTTGACTGGTTAGTTAAAAATTCTTTAATCAATATCAATGAAACAAAGTGCAGTTTCTATAGAGCCAGTCTAAAATCATGATCATTTTGATGCTTGTGTTTGATTTTTAAGTATATACTTAAATATGATAGTGAAACAGGAGCCTGGCATATTTAGGTATATACTTAATGCTTAAAAACTTAAATCTAAGAAAAGCAGCTACATGATCATGATTTTAGACTGGTTCCAGTAAAAATGCATATGGTTTCATTTATAATAATTACAAAATAAATAAACAACCAGTTAAAATTGATTGAAGTTTTTAAGCATTTGAGTACAATGTTGGTAAAATAGAAGCCATGCCTGAACAATACTGACCTTACATTCATTTGGATAAATAATATGAAAATAATTAAATTTGAATTAGGACATACAGCAGAATAAAATTATAAAATAATAGTACTCAATGTTCTTGCACTCAAACTGAGCTGCGACCATGGTATGCCTGCACCCAATATATATATATCATCTTTAACTCAAGTGTTCATTAATTATCAAATTTATTAAATGAGCTGACAAAATCATATTATGCGAGGCTTGTCCGAGTTGACAATTAATAATTTGATGAGCATACATGTGAGATTTTATATATCTCAATTAGATCTGTTGTGAAAATGATACATTCAACATTCTTAGGCCATTTCTAAAATTCTGTTTTCTAATATGCTATATAAAAACACTGTGTATTATCTGTTTCTATCAGTCATCAGTTTTCAATGAAAGGTTGATATTACACCAGGTTAATATCAGAAATATGTCATGTCATGGGTTTATAAATTACATAATAAATATAAATAAATGAATTTTATTTCAAAGTGCAGCTTACAGATCTCCATTTCACAAACTTTTGTAATAATGTAAAAAAACAAGAGGGCCACAATGGCCCTATATCGCTCACCTGTGACAGAGAAGACAATGACAAAGATGGCAATATTTGCAGGTGCTAGAGTGCACACAAGGTCAAATATTGCATTTTTTAATGTTTCAATGGCCACAACTCTTTCGGCCAGTTCAAAAATTTGTCCAAGATATTTTACTTATTTAACTACTGTGCAAGTTTGGTGAGGATCAAATGAAAAATATGAGTGCTCGAGTGCACACACCATCAAATAGTGCATTATTTAATGTTTCACCAGCCATGACTCTGACATTAACAATCCAATTTGGCCTGTTCAAGAACCTGTTCGAGATATCATGGTTATATATCTACTGTGTAAGTTCGGTGAGAATCAAATAAAAAATGCGGGTGCTAGAGTGCACACATGGTGAAATAGTGCATTTTTTTAATGTTTCAAGCACCATAACTGTGACATTAATATTCCAATTTGGCCTGTTCAAGAAATTGTCCAAGATTTTACTACTGTGCAACTTTGGTGAGGGTCAATTAAGAAAATGCGGATGCTAGAGTGCACACATGGTCAAAATCTGCATTTTTAATATTTCAAGGGCCACAACTCTGACATTAATAATCTGACTTGGCCAGTTCAATAACTTGTCCAAGATATTATAGTTATTTAACTACGATGTAAGTTTAGAGAAGATCCAGTGAAAAATGCCAGTGCTAGAGTGCACACAACAAAAAAGTTCACGGATGGACAACAGGCAACCAGAATAGCTCACCTTGAGCTTTGCTTAGGTGAGCTAAAAAAAGAGGCACAAGCCATACTTTATCTTGAGAAAGTTTTTAATGTTAGTCCTTTTTAAATTGACAATAACAGTTATTGAACTTTTCATAATTCTAAAATTTCTGTTTTATTTAAAATTAAAAATGTGTCTGTCAGAGAATGCTTTTGTTATTTCATATGTATTTCATAATTACACAGGTACACACAAAACAATTACTTAAATACGGTACATAGACCCTTTCAGAAAATATACATTTTTTTTACCTGCGGCAGACTCATTATAACAAACGAACAAACAGGTAAAATCCTGTCACTATTCTTCAAATGATGCAGGGAATAAAAATCTCAATAAAACACAGATTTACACTAAAACTTATAGATGCTGCTGAAATGGAGAGTCAGACTTAAAGCTGACTGCCACCTAGTTGCCAGGTAATCAGGAGCTTTATCAAACATATAACTATTTTTTATCCTTGTGTTTTCTCCGCCACACCAATTACCACAGCAACGGCCGTGGCAAGTCCAAGCACAACAAGAATATGGATGGGAAGAATTATGGTCTTGAAAGTCTGTATCTGCTGAAATAAAAAACAGAGGTCATTAAAGGTCATGTTGATATTTTTATGTACTAGTAACCGAAATAACGAAAAATATTTTGTTTATTATAGATTTTCCCATTACCGGTACTCCGTAATGCTTGTGAAATAACTTCTTTTCAATATATAATCATGATTATACAATTTTTTTTTTTTTTTTTTCATTCTTTAATACATGCAAATACACAGGTAAATGATGTCAGGTATGTTAAAAATATGTTGGACAAAACATATGTTTAGCATTATGTTGTACTATTTCAATGAATAATGTACATTTTGACTGTATGTTAACTTACATGAAACATACAACAGAAACATATGTTAAACGCACATGGTACTATTTACAGGACAAACATACATTTTGGACCTTATGTAAAATACATGTCGAACATATGTTTAACATTGCATTTTTACCCGTGTATACTATACAGGAAATAATCATAGTTAAATAAACAGTGGTAATATTTAATAAAAATCTAATAATAAGTCAAAGAGATACTAGAACAGGCCTTGGTGATGATTCAAGGTATTTTTAGGAATACTTTAGATTCGCAAAATTTGCATTACACACCATTTGATTTAGTTAAATTTAACTTATTTATTTTACATCAATTGAGAAACAATTTATTACAATTTAGACAAATCACACTTGAAGTCTCTTCCCGAGTAAAACTAGTCTTGCTGAAGGACACCACATATAGCCGTGGTGGAGGATCAAACCCACGATCTTCCGGTCATGGCTCCAATGCCCTACAACTGGACTTTTACAGACCTTATGGATCTACCCACAATTATTCTATGGTAGCCATACATTCAATATACACACTATGTGTAGCGTGTGGTACAGTGGTAGAGCACTGATCCCATGATCAGAGGGTCGTGGAATCAATCCTCTGCCACAGCAATGTGTTAGCATATGCTTAGTACTGGTTATACCCAGGAAGACCTCGAGTGTGATTTGCCAAAGTTGTAAGAACTTTTTTCACAATCGAAGTAAAATAAATAAGTTTAAACTAATATACATCCTTAATTGAAAATGTAATAGATCCAGAGGATTGCTATACTAGCTGCCCATATGTATCTGTTACAACATTTTATTCACATAAGTACATTTATTTAGCATACATTTAACAATAAAGCATTATGTACGTTTAACAAATCATGTGAAAAGGATACAGAAAAAAGCTTTAGAAGCTTGTGTAAAGGAGACTGCTTCCATGACAGTTATTTTACATTTTATATAAACTTTATCATATTGTTCCGTAATAATTTCAATTTAGCCAAATGTGCAAAAATCGATAAATGAAATAATGGTTTATTTAGAATATTTCAAATATAAAAAGAGTATTTGTTAAAGAGAAGGAAAGAAAGAGACTTCACTGATTTTATCTTCTTTTATCGGTTTATTCCGATACAGGGGATAGGTGTTTTGCAAGTTTATGTTTATAAATTCAATTCATTCAGTATTTTTTGTATACCTACCCCATCATTATCAGCCGTTTTGCTGCTGGAGTCTGCCGGATCTCTCATTTCATACATTTCACCCTTTGAACCTGTAACATGTAACATTGATACCAATTAAAAAATACAGCAATTTTAATAAATGCAAGGGCAATAACTCTGCATGGAATTAAGTCAGCATCACAACATTTGTGTCATGCACATCTATACTTGATGTTGATAACCATACTCCTGTTTGCTAAGTTTCAAATTATCCCCTGAAAACTGTGGTAATAGTTGGCTCCAAACAAAAATTTCAATATGGTAAATACAGAAATTGTACTAAGGGCAATAACTCTGTACGGAGTTAATGATAATGTAGACAAAGTATCAGATAGTGTTATGGTGAATACAATTAGGCATGTAGATTAAACTGAATTATTTTTACTTCAATTATTGATTAATTAACAAAGATATAAGCATGTTGGTGTACTGCGCGCTCCCTGAACCAGTTAGTATAGGAGACCAAAACCAAACCATGAACCCTGTTATATTGCCCTCAGTAACAGGATAGCATTTTTGACAGCAGAATCTGTCTTTTATTCTGTAATTCTGATCGACAGACAGTGCTTGAACCCTGACCCATTGCATGTTAGTTTGTAGCATGTACGTGTGATCACCAAAGCAACCTTATATTTTGTATAATCTAATTGTCACCTGTAACCGAGTAATATTCTTATCTCTTATAGTCAAGCTTAATAATAATTTGACCATTATAAATTAATTGCTAGATTATCATCCAAATTTTTCTGGAAAAGGGGGAGTGGGGGCAGGACTTTATTTTTTTTTTTATAGTTTTTACAGTTTTTTGTTGTTTAAAAAAAATGATGATAATCTAACAATTAATGTATTTTGGCCTTAATTAGATTGACA
This sequence comes from Panopea generosa, assembly GCA_029582155.1. Classification (NCBI taxonomy): domain Eukaryota; kingdom Metazoa; phylum Mollusca; class Bivalvia; order Adapedonta; family Hiatellidae; genus Panopea; species Panopea generosa. The sequence goes on from CM055902.1 coordinate 3,024,987, forward strand.
GAGGTTTATGTTTGTTTATACCAGATCTTTTTTTTACAGTATTTCATTAAATGTTATTGTGTTTGTTGCATGGTGTTTAGCGTCGCTTTCAACATTTTTTCAGTCATATCGCGACGGTGTCTACTTGAGACAGTATTCTGAGCGCTGTCACACTGGAGTATCATGCCGCAGACACATGGTATGATACCCCACCCATTCACATTATACTGACACTGGGCCGACCAGACCTAGAACTCTCCTCTAAATGCTGAGCGTCAAGCGAGGAAGCTTCTAGTACCATTTTAAAAGTCTTTGGTATGACCTAGCCGGGGATTGAACCCACGACCTTACGCATACGAGGCGGACGCTCTACCACTAGACCACGCTGCGGTCCTGTTGTTATTGTGTAGAAAGAAGGTCAGTTAAATGATTTTTATTTATGTTAGGTGGTTCATATTTCAGTACCAGACCACCTTATCTGGTGATATACAGATATTTTAAAAACTATATTGTACTATTAGGAATTTTGTACATGTGATACAGTCAAACATGTGTAAGCGATCAACTCTATTAAGCAGCCACTTTAAGAGCAAATTAACCTGTATTAAGCAACAACCTGTCTTGAAAGAGCACTTTTAGTCCTTCCCATGACTGGCTGTTTAAGACAGGTTTGACTGTAATACACTTATATTGGAATAAATGTGCATTATTTATTAAGCACAATCACACGGCAGATGAAATTCACTATGATGAAGAATATAAACAGGCAAGATCAGATAAGATACATTAGTAAGACTTTAAGACAAAGAAAACACTGCAGTATTTCTAGCAATATGTAAGTCCACTGCCGGTAGTAACCACAATTTTTGTCTGACCAAAAAAAATAAAACGACTTGCATTGTCAACTTTTTGCGTTCAATCCATGCGCAAAGTTTCACAAACCTGGCATGGTATTTTTTTAGTAATCTTTCCGGACGGAAGGACAGATGTTCTAACTAACTGGTGGTTTAAAGTTGTTTCTTAATGCTCAGCTGATTGCTTGTTTAGCCATGCAATAGATTTAAGCCACATAAAAGCTGTTTGAAACAGTCACATATTTTTGTTCAACTGTTTTTCAACTGTCCAAAATAATGACTAAGCCTAAACCCTCGCCACTTAACTACCCATTTGTGTGTGCGGATGGTCAAACGGGCGGAGGGTAATCATCTATTTCCCTTCAGTGAAACTGGTAGGGGACTTAAAATAAACAGTACAGAGAAGTCGTAAAAGATACTTTTTTTAATGTAGAACAGATATTGTAACATCTTTCATAATATCCTGTGATTTTATCCGTTGGCACACTTAGGTTTGCAGGTATTACAAACAACATATACTATCAGTGAAATTACACTGTTCTATGTTTTATGATGACATTTGTTTACATTGGAGAATGCCAACATCAAGTCTTAAATTTACTTTTTTGTAAAATCTTAAAAAAAAAAAAAAATGGCCAATCAGGGCCTGAATCGCTCTACTGGCAACAAATGGACAAATGAACATTTCAGAGGAAATGTTTTTCGTAAGTTCCTCTTCAACAAATCCTTTAGGAGACCACCATGCAATACTATACATTCATCGCTCACCACTGATTCAAATGGGAAATTATATGTTACTTGCGGAGATGAGTGTGCTCGAGTACTGGCTAACCTTCCAGTATCCCAGCAATGAGTGGCTAGGTTAACTTATTGTCTGTTTGCCCTTAATGACATAAAAATGACGCTAAATATTCAACCAATTAAAAAATTCCATATTAATCATAATGGAATGGCATGCATATTAATAAGAAATAAATGTAAATAAGCAAATGTATGCGGGGTTAGTATGTCTATGAAAAGGACTAAATTTTTTACTGTTGAAGCCAAGAATTGGTAACATTCCCTCGTCAGAACCTGAGCAGGAAATAAAGTCAACATACAACAGCATTATATTATGACAAAACTGTGATATAACTATAACAGTACCATCACAATACTGTGACAATATCATAACATCTGCATGACATTATCATAACATTGCTAGGACAATATCATAACATCACTATATCAATAGGATAATATCACTATAACAATATGGTGACAACACTATGACAACATCATAAAATCAAACTGACTATATGATAACATCACTATGACAACATTACAACATAACTATGACAATATCATGACATTACTATGACAATATCAAAACATCGCTTATATGACAACATCACAACATAACTATGACAATATCATGACATTACTATGACAATATCAAAACATCACTATGACAACATCACAATATAACTATGACAATATCATGACATTACTATGACAACATCAAAACATCACTATGACACATCACATCACAACATAACTATGACATTACTATGACAATATCATAACATCACTATGACAACATCACAACATAACTATGACAATATCCAAACATCACTATGACAACATCAAAACATAACTATGACAACATCATAACATCACTATGACAACATTATAACATCACTATAACAATATGATAACATCAACAGGACAATATGATAAAGATAACATTAGTCTGACAATATGATTACATCAACAACAATATCATAACATTGCTGTGACAATATCACAATCTCATAACATTGCTGTGACAATAGCATAAAAATACTGAGACAACATCATAACATCACTATGACAACAGCATAATAATACGGAGACAATATCATAACATCACTATGACAATAGCATAATAATATGGAGACAATATCATAACATCACTATGACAATAGCATAATAATACGGAGACAATATCATAACATCACTATGACAATAGCATAATAATATGGAGACAATATCATAACATCACTATGACAATAGCATAATAATACGGAGAAAATATCATAACATCAATATGACAATAGCATAATAATATGGAGACAATATCATAACATCACTATGACAATAGCATAATAATACAGAGACAATATCATAACATCACTATGACAATAGCATAGTTCTGAGACAATATCATAACATCACTATGACAATAGCATAGTTCTGAGACAATATCATAACATCACTATGACATTAGTATAATAATAAAGAAAAAATATCATAACATCACTATGACAATAGCATAATTCTGAGACAATATCATAACATCACTATGACAATAGCATAATAATAAAGAGAAAATATCATAACATCACTATGACATTAGCATAATAATAAAGAGAAAATATCATAACATCACTATGACAATAGTTATTAGCTGACCTGTCGACTCTATTTATTACAGATTTCAGAAATAGTCAATGATTGGACGTAATTATTGGAATGAGTGAAGAATATATTGTCAGTATGTAAAAAAACTAATGATTTGTCAAATAGTTTGCTTATTGATTCAAACCGAGGGACAAAATAACGAAAGAGCTTGGTCTGTTTGTTTACCAATTATTATAGAACTGCTCCATATCAATATGTCTGTGCACAGGCATAAGGATACGAATCATTTCTATATTATAGTTTAATTTGCATTTACACATTCTTGTCTAAGTTTCAAGGCTTTAATAATATATTTATCAAGATTATTTATAATTGTTATATTTGTGGTATTTTAAACAGTTCAATAAACTTGTACATATTTGGTATTTTAAAATAACATTTTCCAATGTGTATTTTTCTGATATGTCGCATATCAATTCGAAATGAAATTCATCTTCAATTTCTTTGTTACACAGTTCACAAATTCTCAAGTTTCTGGCAATGTTTCTATGTGTTCCCATTTCTATCAGCAACAGGTGCGAAGAAAGTCTAATTTTCGACATAGCATATCTAAATATTTTATTAGGGACTTTAATGAGATATTCAGAAATTTCAAAAGTCTCTATTAACTCTTCAAAAAGATAAAATGATGTACATATGCACATACTTTCATTCCAATTTGTTATAAATGTATCTTTTAATCTAATTTTCAACACTGCGATAAAGACCATAATGTTAAATGATGCATTGAAAATAACCAAATTTCCCCAAAGTCTATCTTGTGCAGTCATTGTTTCACTCTGAATAATTTATTTTCATCTTGTTCGTCACAGTTTCTTCGCAGTTTGTCATATAGTAGTCCTAAAATAGCCATTATAAATTAATTGCTAGATTATTATCCAAATTTTTCGTGAAAATGGGGAGGGCGGGAGGATTTGATTTTTGATTTTTATTTTCATTTCTAAAATTTTTGATTTTTTTTTTTCAAATTTTTTTTTTATGATAATAAAAATGGTCGGGGAGGCATGAAAATTAGGGGGCGGGCAGGGATGATAATCTAGCAATTGATTTATTATGGCCTAATACAATAACTGCTATTGTTTTGAACTAATTTCAACTGGTATTTTATTTATAATCTTTATTTTTCTTTCTATGATTAACAGAAGTCTACCTGTTGCACCATAAATAGACAAATTATTTGTATTAATTTTCATGTCTGAAATCCACTTGATAAGTTTTCTATGTACCCTTTCAATATTTAGGACTGATGAAAATCCCAACAATTTGCTACAGTAGTTCAATATTGGGGACACGTATGAATAGAAAAGGTTAAACGGGATGACTGGCAGTATGTCCATATTGCGAGTCAATGACATAAGTGAGCTCATGGCTTTATAAAGGCTTTCCCTGCTAGAGCTGATGTTCCTTTGACAAAGGATCCTCCGCTACTAAATGTAAATCTTAAGTAATTGAAGTTATCTACAACTTCCACTTTGTTAACATGTCCACTTTTCACACTGAGCTAAAATTGAGGCTTTAGTTTTTGCAATGTCAACAGTTAAGTTCCACTGTTCACAATATTTTTTTAAATTATCTAAATTTATTTGCAGCTCCTCGGGGAAGTCACTAAAGATTACACAGTCATTTGCAAACAATATTAGATGCAATGAAGCTCATCCAAATGTATACTAGATTGTTAATCTGACATCTTGCGTTGTGTTCTCCAGATCATTAAAGAAAATCAAAAATAAAATCGGAGAGGTAATCTCCCCTTGAAATATACCAATGTCAAATATCATTGAAATAGATTCCTCTAATGCCCAGGCAGTCAGTGGTAACTATAAAATCTACACATGTACCCAAAATCGACACGAAAAATCACTTAAACCAGCTTTTGAAACAACGCACCGGCCCCGTTTTAGTGATGCTCGTGACGTAGGTTCCCAACTTTCATAATTTATCCCCATGTCTTCCCGAGGAGGTCATGGATGAAATATGGCTATTTTGAATTTAAGAGATTCCCAGACATATAATGACTGCTTAATTCATAACAAAACCATAACTGAAGGTGTTGCTGATTCTGTAAAAATTGACAAGACTGGGAGGGATTTAATGGCAACAGAAATAATTTGGAAAAGCTTGTCAAAACTGTATACAATACTTAAAAGCTCTGGCAGTATCAAAATGAAAATGAATAAAAACTAAAACTACAATGAATGTTACACATATTTTAAATGCAAAACAACTAAAATAATATCCCCAAAGCAGAACTAACATTTCAATTTATTTAATGCTGTGATGTAGAAATGCCAATCTGTCAGCCAAGTATTCTACCTCATATAACAAACATTGTTAAAAAAATTCTGTATGAATGCATGTTGCATAAAAAAAACCCACAAATTTGACAGCATAACACATTTTTTCTTCCATCTCCATTATAAATGGGTCATTTTTTTGTTGTTGAAAATTTTACTCCTTTTCTCACATGACATAAATTAACAAAATAATTCAACAATATTTAGTTTTATTATCAACAGTTTTTATATTTTGAAACCAACAAAGTAAATGGATGCCTTAATATGATTTAATTCAGCATTAAGTTACATTTGTCTTTCAAACTTTAAACTTGTTTTATAAATTCATTAACCATTGCTGACAAATAACCAGATAGGTGTGCCAATACCTAACTTAAGGCATACCATGTACGTATAATAACCCTAAATGCTACTATTGCATGACTAGAATAATAAAAGCTGTTCAAGCATATCAAGAAATACTTATTAAACATTACCTGAAATAATTCCAGCAAGAATTTAAAAGATAATGTAAGCTATAGTTGAGATGATCTTCTGTTTCAAGAGTAGTTTATCAAAATATTACATATGCAATATCTGCACTACTTTAATATGGTAAAATACCAGTTCTTGTAAATGGATCTACAGTCTTGTACCAACACATACAGTTTATAAATGCTGTGTGGCAACCCTTAGTGTAACAAAATCCCTTAGTGTAATAATTGTTACACTAAAGATTGACACCACAAACCTTAGTATAACAAAACTGAGCTTTGTTACACTAATGGTTATGGTTGCTACCTTTAGTGTAACAGTTATTACACTAAGCGTATGTTTTGTACATGTATTGACATTTGATTATAAAATGGGTTCACTTAGTGTATCAATTTTTTTTTCAACTAGAAATTTATTTATCCCTGCTATGAAATGGGGGCATATAGTGTTACCCATGTTTGTCAGCCCGCATACACGATTGATTGGATGAATATTTAGCATTATTTTTTATGCAATCAAAGGCTAACAGAAGATCTTTTAAGCTAACCACTGTTTCCTGGGATCTTGGGAGGTTAACCAGTACTCCAGCACACCCCATCTCCACAAGTAACTGATAACTTTCCCACTTGAATCAGCAGTGAGAGATGAATGATAATGAGACACAATGTCATATATCAATCATTACGGAGACTGTTGCCAGGTGGGGATTCGAACTCACGACCCCTGGATTCATAGTCAGACAGGTTACCGACTGAACTTTTGGGCCTGGTTCATCAAAAGCAAAAAATATTTTAAAAAAAAGTAAAAAAAAAAGTGAAATTTTTTATCTGATCCAGGCCTTCAATTTGAGAGAGGATCACAAACTGACCCTATTTGTAAAACATCGAAGCTCAAGTTGAGGATATAAGCTCATCCATGTTGAAGGGCTCATGCGAGATCAAAAATAAACGCAAATAAAAAAATGTACTATATTTTTGTAGTAAAGCTGCTAACAGCATGCACAAAAATACCTGAGTTTGCAATATCAAAACTGTTTACATCTGGCAAGGATATTTCAGGAAATATTTCTACCAACATAAATTATAACAAAATCATATTTTACAGTTAAAAGAGACCACCAAAGATTAATACAGGCAAAAAAATTTCAAATAAACATTCAGTTAGTATTAATGATTTATTTACCTATATATAAAATAGTTATTCAGAATATATGGGATAACTGACGGCTGTCTGAGCTAGTTTGTTATTGTGAGAAATTTGCAAGACTCGAGATAGATGTACAATAATTATTGAAAACTTAGTGGGCTGTTGTCTGTTTTATGAAATGTTTTAAAGTTTAGGCATCCTACAATACAGACTAACTAGCATTTATCATCTTCAAGGTTTTTTGTTGCTTTCTTTGAAGTAAGAATGCAGGAGGAGCAATATTAGCTAATCTGTATTGTAAGACGTTAATAACTTATAACATCTACAAAACAGACAGACCATATACAGGCAGAGAGCTCTCGGATGCATGTGATTCACTCATACGTGTGGCCTTTGATCAGGAAGGAAACTTCTATAAAATCGAAATATGTCTGTCAACTCGAATGCCCCCACTATTTATCAAAAAAAATATTTTTTAACAAAAATTAAGTCAAAAAGGGCCACAACTCTTGTAAAAATAATCGAACTTGACCTGTATTTTTATGATCATACAGCTATAATATTATATCATATGCCCATATCAAATCTGCAATTCTTATTGGTCAAAAGGGGCCACATAAAAAGTTCGCTCAAAATGATACTGACTGCTGTTGAGGTCTATATAGGCATAAAATTTCCTACAAGCTAGTAATTTTCACAATGCTGTAAAATAGCACCATTATAAACAAAGTTATTCACAACAGTCTGGTGCAAGATGGAAAGTAAACAGAATAAAAAGTGAATTTTTTTTAACCATTTAAGAAAATGACCTAAAAACCCCTTATTTTATAACTATTACACAGATGATATAATAATTATAGACTTTGGTGAATATGTAGTTCCATGGACCTAAGAAAAGTGATATTGATCAAGGACAAAGTCACCTAAGTCAAATTCAATTAAGTTTTGTGTTATAAAAGTATTTCAGTGTACCTGTGAGGGAACAAACCTTAAAGGAGTTAATTTTGGTTAGGCTAAAGAGATTGTTTCATTTAAATCACAACTTTTCTTTTGTAGAAGATTAACGTACCTGACTGGACCTCATGTGTTCAAAAATTTTCAAAAAAACTTTCACTTAAAACTATTTCTGGAAATTATATATACTTGGTACCTAAATAATGCAAATATGAAACTAGAATACAAATTTGGTTTGAAATCGCAAAGGTAAACGTTGACTGCAGTCAGCATTGAAAAAAATGAAAAAAAAATCAAATGCCTGAATGGCCGGAGCAAACACTCACTCGTTCAAGATCTTGCCCATCATGTCGTAACCTTTCTTTTATTTCTTGTCTGAATATGATACACTGATTTACCAATTAGCTCATGAACAAATACAGATCAAAAGACAGATGAAAGAAATTTTGTTACAATAAGGCCATTATAAATTAATTGCTAGATTATCAACCAAATTGTTTCTTAAAAATGTGAGGGCAGGAGGATTTTATTTATTATTTTTATTTTTAAAATTTTTGAAAAAAAAAAGAAATAGAAATAAAAAAAGATCGGGGCGGTATGACAATTAGAGGGCAGGAATGATAATCTAGCAATTAATTTATTATGGCCTCGTGAAAATTTTTTTTAATTCAAATAGAACTAGATGATGATCTATGGATATTTTCTAATTTCAGTTGGTTATATAATAATTGTATACAGTTTTGTTTCATTTTTTATTGTATGCCTTTTTGATATCAGAAGCCGACACAATGATGACCCATCAAACACATGATCACTTTAAGTTACTATGATAGTTGCAACAAAAATCTTCCACATAATGTTGCTACAGGCATAAAATCATATCAAACAAAATACATGTATATGAAAGCCAGATGTAATTAATTTTATAATAAACCAAACAACTTAGAAAGAAACAAACAACATGGCATGGGTTGACTCCTTTTAACTTTTGAGATGACCCCCATGTAATGTGTTTTTTACCAAATCGTGTGAACACCGCAAATTATTTTTAAAAAAGTGGTGTTAAAAATTTTAATTTTTTGTATGTTTTTTGTCGTTATAGGTAATACTTTAAATGTGGTAGGCATACCATAAGTTCTGATTTTTAAGTTAATGTATAAAAAGAAAAAAACATATTCGTATAATAGCTTAAATGTCAATAAAAATGACTTCATTTTCACAAATGACGAAAGAGAAAAGCACAGTGTTCACCTTTGCATGAGTTCAAATCGATATTTTAAATAAACAAAGCACGTACACTACCTTTTTAAAGAATTCCACCTTTCTTCTATTAATATAAATAATTCTGAATCTTACCTCAATCTGAAATTGTGGTATTGACCCCAAAATTTTAATTTTTCCCTTCATATTACCAAAACAAATGGCAGCCATATCAATCATTGTTAGGATGCTGAAGTAGACTATTTTACTAATGCGCAGTAGTCGTCTGCATTTCATGTCATTTTAGTGGAAATTGTATGCTTTGACTACCACATATTTGAAGTGTTTTGCTCTCTGTTTAATAGAACAAAAATTACAATAAAATCAAATGTGGATCTTTATGTCCTCTGCTATGGCAATAACATTTTGAAACTTTAGGAACGCTTTCATTGGTCGGAAGAAATGAAAGTGTGGTCAACAGAATAAAAAAGGTTAAGAACAAAATTGTAACATAGGCTGCACAATACCTATAGAAGGCATTCACTACACTCACCTTCCAATAAAATTGTTTTTAATTCACCTGTAGTTATTTTACACAAACGCACAGCTAAAAATATCCTTATTAATGTAGAACTTTTTTCATTTATCTAAAACAGTTTGATAGCTGAAAAAAAAAGATGTGATTTAGATGCAAACAATCTCGATTTAACATTGGGTAATAAACAATGTCAGTTATGTATGTACCTTTCCTCCTCGTGTAGTCGTATATGTGACATATCACACTTATCAGGAAATTCCAGCCAACAAACACATACATTATAATCCTGGGATAGTCTGGAAGATTGATAGCTGCCAGCATGATGCCCGAAAATATATTCACAACTGAAATAGAAATAAAAAATTACATTAAATAACTACATACCTCAATAAACTCAACACCATTAAAAACACAGGTTTTGGAATATTGAATATATTTTTAACCCAGATCTGCTATAATTTTTATTGGTTGATATATATCGACCACCATTAATTTGTTAAATTTGCATTTAAAAGTGACAATTTTTTGGAATAAAACTAAAAAAATAACAAGATAATCATTCATGTCAAATCTATATCTGATAAGTTAATCATACTTGTGATTTCAAAGATGTTAAGTAAATACTGTAAAATGTGCATGAAGTAAACTACAAAGCTCAAGTATGTCATAAAGTACACATGAAGTAAACTACATAGCTCAGTGTACAGTGTACATAGAACAGTGTTTTCTCCAGCTCCAAATGACCCACTGACTTAAAATCTGGGTCATTTTCAAAATCTGGGGGTCATCAGTTGACTAGTTTTAAACTTAATCAACTTGAATAAATGGTGGTAAAAATAAAATTTACTGAAATAGTTTTAATTCCTGTTTCACACAATTTTCTCATTCAAAGCTGCAATTTAAGTTAATAACTTCAAACAAATGTTTCACTTCTGGCAACAAGTTACAACAACTAGTAACTAGTTGTTTTTATGATCATGGACACAGGGCCATGAACTTTTCAAATGTCATGGCCTAAGCTTGATCACCAAGGCCCTAACTATAATGAAAAACACTAAATTATTTCAACATTTTATATTTCAGATGAGCTTCATGTTTACCATTACTAAGCATTGTACTCTTTGGAAAACAAAACTTTGTTGTTTTCTTTTTCTCAAAACCATTTCTCTTCTGGCTCATAGCTACTCATTTTAGAGTAATGTTACCTTAATATAAAAACATTTTAATGGTAACTAAGCAAAATTATTAAAAATTAGTCATTTTTCAAAATGAATATAATTTTCTAGAAGTTTATACTCTTTTTTCCATAACCTTTTAAACATCCGTTAAAGAAACATAAGCGGCGCCAGGAATATCACAGTACAAACATGGACTGGCCTATGTTTAAACTGGTATTAAAATGTTGCACATGCGCATCTCCATACCTTGTAGAAAACAAAATAAGAAGGTTTTCAGATAGAGTATGGTCCGTACATTTCAAATAACTTTCTTGAAAAGTTTCACGATTTCAACATTTCATCTTTATATACAAACAACCTAAAACTGGGTATATATCAGTGCTATTGTTGCAGCACACGTTTGTTTTCACAGACGTTGTCTTCAAACTATAATACTGCTTCACGGACAATTATGTATGTGATCATAGTCGTCTATGCGATTGCATCAATATAGCGTTAATAGCCAATTAAAGCGTTTACGTAACTAAGAAGAGCCGCGTGACCGGGGTTTCCCTGAATCAGACCATGTGATCTGCCAAAACAGCTTGCATTGTAAAAAATACTCTTAAACTAGCTTGAAACAAATATGCGTAATTTGAATTTCTGTATTTTTAAGGTTGCGTCATAGTGGATGCACTGAACAAACTTGATTGCGTCAAATGAGATTTAATTGCGTCAAAAATGCAAGAAACACGCTCTGGAGAAAACACTGCAAGTATGTCATAAAGTACACATGAAGTAAACTACATAGCTCAAGTTTGTCATAAAGTACACATGAAGTAAACTACATAGCCCAAGTATGTCATAAAGTACACATGAAGTAAACTGTGTAGCCCCAGTATGTCATAAAGTACACATGAAGTAAACTTCATAGCTCAAGTATGTCATAAAGTATGCATGAAGTAAACTATATAGCCCAAGTATGTCAAAGTATGCATGAAGTAAACTACAAAGCCCAAGTATGTCATAAAGTACACATGAAGTAAACTACATTGTACATAATCCAAGTATATCATAAAATGTATAATGAGTAAACTACATAGCCCACATATATCGTAAAATGTCAATGAAGTAAGCTTTATCGCCCAAATTTATCATAAAATATACATGAAGTAAACTACATAGCTCAAGTATATGGTAAAATGTACATGAAGTAAACTACATAGCCCAAGTATATCCTAAAATGTACATGAAGTAAACTACATAGCTCAAGTATGCCATAAAATGTACATGAAGTAAACTACATGGCTCAAGTATGCCATAAATTGTACATGAAGTAAACTACATGGCTCAAGTCTGTCACCCTTACCTGTTACACAGATGACTCCCCACCATTTTGTTGTAAAGCCCAAAATGACCTGACAGATTGTGAATTTATAATTGTTACACTTACTTCCACAAACATAAGCTGACACTCCTACCAACGTATGAGCAACATTAAATAATGGCCTCTTTGGTGTACCTGGATGAGGTCTAAATGTTGCCATGATGGGCTGAAACAAGGGAAAGAACACAGTATGAATATTCATCAAGAATAAAATTATTTGTAGCAAATCGCAAGTGGATATATATATATATATATATATATGGAGATAATTATTTGTGAAAATGTACAGACCAGACTACAGCGAGTGTGCCTAGCTACAATGAAAACCATAGATACAATATCAAGGCCTCTGCCAAACCAATAAATTTGGTGTCGACCATGACTTATATGCTATGGAATTACATGCAACACATCTGGACAGGGTGGACAAATTTACATACATGAACTGATAGCTTTATATGAGTAGGATCCAGTTAAGGATTCATGACTACTCACATGCTATATAAAGGACAGATTGATAAACCCATTGGATCATATAGATACAATGAATTCATATATATTTAATTTCATAAAGGGAGATAATTAAATTCACAACAACAGAATTTACGATTTTAGGGATCTTTTAAGATGCTCATTCACAATGCATGATATATATATGGAGATAATTATTTGTGAATAACCAAGACATAAATGTACAGACCAGACTACGGTGAGTGCGCCTAGCTACAATGCAAGCCATAGATTATCTCCCTTTATATATATATATATATATATATATATATATATATATATATATATATACATGTATATATATATCGTTAACAAGCAAGTCAAAATCCCCTGATGCATCGCTGACTACAACAATATTACTTATCTTAGGCCATTATAAATTAATTGTTAGATTGTCATCCAAATCTTTATCTAAAACTGGGAGGGCGGGAGGATTTTTTTTATTTTTAAAATTTATGATATTTTTTTAAATAATTTTTTTTCCCATTTTTTTTTATGGAAATAAAAAGTGTCGGGCGCTTGAATTAGGGGGCGGGCAGGTGTGATAATCTAGCAATTAATTTATTATGGCCTTACTGATAAAAGTAATAACAGCCCCAGATTGCGATTGTGGACTTCAGACTAAAGCCCTAAGGGCACTATCTGGGGCTGTAAAACTATAAGGCTCTGCCCACCCATATATAAAACTCTAAATGGGCCAGGCACTCTGTATGACCAACTTTTGTATAACTCTTGAGTGACAATAAACAGTTGTTATTGAAATGATGACACATAAATTGGTCATATTTGTTAACTTTGTATACTTACATTTGTAAGGGTTAGGCACATGACAACAATTCCAATAATGGGATGTGACTTTTCAAAATTTGAGCCATCAATCTGAAAACAGAAAAAATAAAAATTTCAAAAACATATATTAAAGGATGTATCCATGGTATACAAGTGCCTTGCATTAGTTTTTACCAACTTATTTTACACTGTATGTGAAACCAGTTCTTACAACTGAAATCTTCCTGGGTAGAACCAGCACTAAACATATGTCGGATAACCCTTTACTTCATATAAACGCCTTTGGACACCTCTAATATAGACGCCTTTGGACACCTCTAATATAGACGCCTTTGGACACCTCTAATATAGAACGCTTTTGAATTATTGGGTGAATTTTGTTTGTATTTACTGACAGAGTGGAAAACAGTGCAGGAAGTGTTCAGATTACTAGTTACGAACAATCTGAATTCTTCCTTCAATGTTTTCAAAGGCCTTCTGTGATTGGTGCAGGGAAACGTGTATTTATGGAGTAAAGGGTTAAGTATCTTGTTAAAGGACACAACTCACAGACTGTAATAGGGATTCATACCCACAACCTACAATCATGGTCCCACCATCAGACCACTTGACTATTAAATGTCACTGTCATATAATTTCATCAGTTATTTGCTTCAAGTTCAAGGTCTTCACATAAAAAAAATGGTAGAAACAGACTGAATCCTATTGCTATAAGGTCCAAAAACAAAATCAAAAGACTCACGGTCCTGAGAGTTGCCATTTGTTTGTTTATTTGAATATTTAGAGTGATCTTTATGCCATTGAGGGCTACATACGATCAGTTAACCTCACTGCTCTTTCCTTGGATCCTGGAAGGTTAACCAGTACTCAAGTATACCCATCTCAGCAAGTAACTGATAACTTTCCCACTTGAATCAGCGGTGAGAGACAAATGACAATTACACGTAATATCTTATATTGATCGTCGCGGAGACAGTGGTTAAAGTGGGGATTTAAACTCATGACCTATGGATTGATAGTAATATGCTCGCACAGGGGGAAACACTGACGTGTGTATACACCAATTGTTAGAAAATCATAGCTAATTTGAATAAAATACAAGAAATGTCAATGTTAAGTGTCACATGCCCCCCAACATGTCATGATGTTATGTTGATCATTTGAAGCAAGTATCATTAAAATTCATTTATGCATTACAAAGTTACAGGCCAGAAACGAAATCTCACATAAACTCAAGGTGTTGTCAAACAAACTCAAATTGTGACCTTGACCTTTGAGGTACGGGTGTGGGTCTTACTCGCGACACGTCGTCATGTTCTGTTGATCATTTGTTGCAAGATCAACAAAATCCATCTATGCATGACAAAGTTACAGGCTGGAAACGAAATACTGCAATCTTATTACTTGTGTGGCTAAATTTTAGATAATTTTAGCCACATAAGAGTAAAAAAGCCACATAAATGCTGTTTCTTAAGTGGTTAGAAACAGCCACGTAATTATTTTTCAACTGCTTTTCAACTGTCCATAAAAATTACTAACCCAAAACCCTAGACACTTAACTACCCATTTGTTTGCCCGGACGGACGGACGCTGCGATTACTATATGCCACCCAAAAATTTTCTTGGGGGGCATAAAAACAAAACATTTCAGTGTTTTCCACAGAAATGCATGAAACAAGAAATGAGATGGGGTTGGTACAGGATGGATATCCCATTCTGTGTCGATATCACTGCGTGTCAATTCTGATACTCTCCATCCATCACAATGTATAAAATTGGCACCCGGGGTATCCAACTATGCATTAATGGTGCATTTCAAGTATACTATTCTATATAAGAATATTGTAGCCACAAAAATATAGTAAAGTGGTATTTTTTAATGGGCAACTTGTCATTTTTCAAAGTTATAAATACAATTGAGAAGTTTACATTTCTAATGTTTGATTCTGTGATTTTCATAAGGTGTCTGTATTTCTAAATAAATATAAATTTTATTAAAGTAAACATTAATCGTTAAGTATTAAAACATCCCTAATAACATCCCTAATAAACAGAACTGCAGTTAAGGATCCGACTTCTGAAGGAGTCGACCGGGTTTCTCAAATTTGTCTACATCCCGTGGGCGACATCCTGGTGTTTTTCGTATTTTTTCTTCAAATTATGTACAAAATTTTAAAATGAGTTGATTTTATCCTATCCTTGTTTAGATAAGATGCTAAGAAAATCCTTTGCTATTGCATTGTTTTGTTTATGTGTAAAACTGAATATATTCAACCATAATATGAAAATAACAAATGATCATTTCCATTTGGGCATAACATACACTTTCTAAGTAGCTGCATATTAAAATACTTAGATATTTTGTATAATGGACTAGATAATGTCATCCCAAGTTTTACATTGCGCCAGGCCTGGCCCATAATACGGATTTATTGACCAGGTGATGTCCACATTATTCAAAGAAGGAAATGTGAAAATGAAGTATAATATTACCCATTTTGTATTATAGTAAGGACTTGTATAGGAGGACATGAAACTTGCATCTCCCGACTGAATGGTGATAAACAGCACACAAAGGATTCATAATTTGCATATAAATCATTCATTATTCATAGGCAACTGATTTCTTGTATATAAACTGGAAGTAGCATGTAATCTTAGATGTTTGAACAAGTTTCGATCACACAAAATGCTCTTGAATTAAAGATATTGAGGCTTGAAGGAAAATTTATCGTAATTTGTCGTTATTTTAGCTGCAGTATACAAATTTCGTATTCACAAGTACTTCAACAATTTTAAACACAAAATTCTGGGAATGGTATCGTTTTGATGACAATTTCGTTCTGCAGTGTAAGAATTTTGATTTGTATTCCTGAGATGAATGGAAGTTAAGAAAATTAAAAACGAGATATTGCGTGAATACGCGAGTGTTCACACAATTTCAATCAGTTGCCTTACCTTCCAATATAATTCCTTGATTATAAATAGAAATGAAATATTTTTAAACCATTATAATCCAATCAGGAGTACCCTGTGTACTTAATAACCCAGAGGGGTCCTCCGTGGCCGAGTGGTCTAAGGCGCCGTCTCAAGATCACTTACCTCTCACCGCTATGGTCGTAGGTTCGAGTCCCGCTCGCTCCAAAAACTTTATGTGAGAAAGTTTCCAGTTACTTGCGGAAGGACGGTGGTTCTACTCAGTCTGACTCAGTCTGAGGTCTTCCTCCACCAGTAAAACTGGATATGCCATATATAACCTGAAATGTGTTGAAAATGGCGTTAAACCCCATTCAAAAAAAATTAAAAAAAAACCCCCAAAAAAACCCTGAATAATCTTGATGTATCATAAGCAACGCACTGTTTAGCTTGGACAATATCAATATCTATTCTCTGTTGAGAACTACAGTCTGACAGTGAAACAAATATTCAAATTTTTGATGCAATACATACTTTTATAAAGAACACAAAACAGTTCAAGTTGACCTCTACCATATTGTTATAAGTTTATCATTGTCGGTTTTCCCCATTCACCCCTTGACACCCCAACATTTATTTCTAGTTTTCTTTCAAATTTACATCTATTTTTTTTATAGAAACTGTCACATAAATTATGTATCAATCAGTAAAACACTATTATAATTATACTTTTGTCTTTCCAAAATCACTTTTCACCCAGCAACAGTCTCCTGGTCGTCTGTTAGCCCTCGATGGCATAAAAATGACGCTTAATATTCAATCAATAAATATCATTAATTTATTTTCACATTTAACTTTAAATTAGTTTTTGCACAAATGTGTAAGATATAGCATGACTAGGAGGAGAATTCCATAAGCTTTATGCCTACTTTTCTTATCCTTTTTCTATCATTGTTCACCAATGTTTTATTTACACATTATACATGTAAATAATTTTTATATTAAGAAATAAAATATGTTTAAACTATCATGGCCATCTATAAACAAAGTTGCAACAACCAATAACAGCTCAATTCTATACCTAATAGTATTAAATATAACCTAAAGCACCAACCTGAGCGTAGCCTCCGACATGGACAAATATGATGACAAACGATGTGGCCGTACACAGGAACACCAACACCATACACATTCTGTGAACCTGTTAAAATCAAGCAAGATTAGAATGAAACTTTCTTGAGGATAAGATTCTGTTACATTATATGTATGATAATGTATTTGATGATGATGATGATAATGGTGAAAATGATTGATGATGATGATAATGATGATGATGAAGTTGATGATGTGGTTCTGTTACATTATGTACAAAGAAATGTTAAATAATTATTACATAAATATGAAACAGAAAACAAGGTTTAATTAATATCACAAACAATAACATACCACAAACCAGCGTTTCTGTCCGCACCACTCCATGCCTTCTGGCCATACGCATTTGTAAAATGAGGGCATGAACATGCCAATAGTGGCCAAAAACACCCAGGCAACTGTCATCAAAATACCTATAAAGAACACCAGGAAAGCAATTATAACAAGTTTCAACAAAATTGTGAGAGACTGTTAATGTTCAAAACTGGCAAGTTTTAGAACTTGCGATGGGGCAGCAAGAAAAACTGCAATGGGCATGATGCCAACGTAAAGCAAAATTAATGTGCACATCAAGGCTTCACATCTGGATCATTTGTAACAAATATTGTCAAAACACAGTTATGGTTGTAGAAAAAGAAACATGGGCAAGGTGTTTCATTCAAAGAGTTTTCAAAGAGCCATAACTCTGCCAAAAATCACTGAACAGGAATGCAAAAGTTTCATTCAATCACTCAATCGTAATTTAAGTTAACTGAAAAGAAACCATTTTCCCATTTTAAGTAAAGTAACCTGGACCTTGAAAGCAGTGACCGTGTATCCAATCCGATCTTTGGTATCGATATAAGCTACCTATGTGCAAAGTTTCATTTAAATAGCCCCAATCCCAGTAATTGAATGGAGAACATTTTTTTAATTGTTAGTAATAGTGACCTTGACCCTATGACCCAACTTTTCGTAATATAAACTATCATACAAATGACTCAATCCTGATGAAAGTTACTGAATCAAAACCATCAATTTGATGACCACCTGCACCTCTGCCTGCCTATACGCAAGACTCCATAATTTGGTTTTTGGAAAATCTGGTTAAAATGTTGTGACCTTGATCCATACCTTAACCAACCCTATATATCCACTATGTCACAGAATAAACACTGCTAGAATGTTAGATTGGTTGTAGTGTTTAGCGTCGCTTTTAACATTTTTTTCTGTAATATCGTGACAGTGTCAACTTCAGACAGTATTCTAAGCACTAACACACTGGAGTATCATGTAGCAGACACGTCATGATACTACAACCACTAACCTTATATTGAAACCAGACCAACCAGGGATGCATTTCACAAAAAAAACTTAAGAAAAAAAACGTTTTAAACGTAAACCAGCACTTATTTATATTATTTTTGATATTCATCAAAATGAATCCAAAATTGGTTAAATTATGCAGAAAATGATATATTTTCTGGAAATACAATCATTATAAATGTCGATCAAAATTTAAACAAACCATGTAGTAATTGTCAATTTGACTTATGGCGTTATTTTGTGAAATGCAGCCCAGACCTACAGCTGAATTCCAAGCAAGTAAACTTCTAGTACCACAATTCATTTTTTTGGTTTGACCCTTCCAGGGTTGAACCAATGAACTTTCACGTGCAAAGTGGAAGCTCTACCACAAAACCACCACTGCAGTACTAGAATGTAAGTAAATAGTAAATAATCATTGAAACTATCGCTGAACCTGCTCACCATGGAGTTGCTTCCACAATCGAGTTGCTTGTGTACCAGCAAGGTCGTCAAAGCTTTGGAAGTCTGCTTTCGTTGAGGAAATGTCTGGTGTTACTGCATGCTTATTGATAAAACCTGAAAACAGACAGAGATAGGTTGTTTTTTATGAAAGACATATATCTCTTTCCATCCATCACCATTCAATCTTACCACACAACTTATTATATATTTTTTCAGTAATTATAAGTTTGACCTTGACCTTTAAAGGGAGTATATCAGAGAAAAAATGCTATAAATGTTTTAAAAATAGCAAATATTTTTAAAATGGTTAAAAAGCATCTCGATTTTTTAATAAATAAATAAAAACGGAATGGTTCAATACATCAAATCAGCTAAAAAAAATTCAATTTTTTAATCAGAGTGGTAAACTTGAAACCAAATCTGCACTGTAAAATAGACAGCATTTAACACATTACTTCATATAGACGCCTTTTGACACCTCTAATATAGACGCCTTTGGACACCTAATATAGATGGCTTTTGAATTATTTGTTGAATTATGTTTATATTAACTGACAGAGTGGAAAACCGTGCAGGAAGAGTTCAGATTGCTCGTTACAAGCAATCTGAACTCTTCCTGCATTGTTTTTAAAGGCCTTCTGTGATTGGTGACTGACCAGCAGCACACAAAGCAAAAGCAGTGTACCAAGCAGTATTTAACACACTTCAGCGATGGGATATCTACCGACGGGGAACCATTTATCATCAGCTTTCAAGAATCAACGACTATATTCACCAAACGACTAATCAACTGCTTCAAGAATCATAACTTAAAAATAATCAACAGTTACTAGAAATGACAGACCATCATAATAGACGACATATCAACAAGATTTGTGGAGTTGATACAATTTTTGACAGATGGACAGAAAAAGGGACAAAATCAAATATCGTCCACACCCCCAGAAAGCACACCATATAGGGACAGATAGATAACTGAAGCATGATGACATGCAATATTAACTTATATGAGCTTTGAACAAAAACAAGTATACTTCACCTCCGGTAGATGTTCCGTAAGCAAACAGTAGGTACCAGTTTGTTGACATATCAAAGTAGTTAGAGGCACTAGCCGCAGCACGTTTTTTACGACTGGTGCCTGCTGATGCCAGGGCTGCTGTCTTCTTCCTCGTAAAATCACATCGCAAAACACCATCAATATGGGATCCTGATATAAAATCTAATCCGAAGGTTGGCTGAAAATAATGTAGAAACATAAAGAGTTCTTTAGACAAGTCAGCTGTCAGTGGTGAAGCAAAAGGGTTTGGGATGTCTACATCAAAAGACTGGTTAAATTTTGATCCCAGATTCATTCAACCAGATAGTCACTCAAGGATAACAAGTCCTGGTGGTATGGAGGAAACAGATGTAGAGCGCTTTACGAAAGCTTTGAACATACTTTTAAACTTAGCTAAATTAGAAAAAAATTCAAGCACTTTTCCAAGACTGTTCCAAGATTCATGTTCCAGGAATGTTCCAAGATTGTTCCAGGACTGTTCCAGGATTGTTCCCGGACTGTTCCAGGACTGTTCCAAGATTGTTCCAGGACTGTTCCAGGATTGTTCAAGGGTTGTTCCAGGACTGTTCCAGGATTGTTCCCGGACTGTTCCAGGACTGTTCCAAGATTGTTCCAGGACTGTTCCAGGATTGTTCCAGGTTTGTTCCAGGACTGTTCCAAGATTGTTCCAGGACTGTTCCAGGATTGTTCCAGGTCTGTTCCAGGACTGTTCCCAGACTGTTCCAGGACTGTTCTGAGATTGTTCCAGAACTGTTCCAGGATTGTTCGAGAACTTTTTTTTCAATTTTCAAGGACTCATTTGCATGGACATCTTCATATGCATCTTCATATATTTTGTTTAAAACTTATCTTACTTTTCCTCAACAGCAACCACAGAAGCTTATATTACACATTATTAAAGTGTGTACTTATTCTAAATCAGGGTTTTCCCCAGGACTGTCTGAAAGGATGTTGCAGAAACGTGATGGTGAGGGTATGGGAAGGTTAACCCTTCGTGTGTTGAAAAACTTAAAAAGTTTGACATTTGTGAATGGTGCATTTTCAAGTGTACATTTCTATTTTATATAAGTTATGGTGCCATGAAATGAATAAAAATATAACAAAACAAATTTATTTTTTTATAGCTCTTAATTCAAGCACTTTTCCATGACTTAATACTTACATCATCAAGCGGTTCATTGTTTCTGATACCCTTTTCATTGTACGAGACAGATGCTGAAACACTTCCATCAGTGGATACACATTCAAATACACTGTCATCTCCCTAAAGGAAGAAAATACAGCAATCATTCAGTATAAGAAAGGTATGGTGATATCTAGTGTATAATGGTAGAAAGTATGACACATTAATGAAAGAAAGTATGCCAAATATTGATGGAAGAAAGTGTGACAAATATTGATGGAAGAAAGTGTGACACATATTGATGGAAGAAAGAATGACAAACATGATGGAAGAAAGTATGACAAATATTGAGTATATTAAGGAAGGAAGTATGACAATATTGATGGAAGGAAGTATGACAAATATTGAGTATATTAAGGAAGGAAGTATGACAATATTGATGGAAGGAAGTATGACAAATATTGAGTATATTAAGGAAGGAAGTATGACAATATTGATGGAAGGAAGTATGACAAATATTGAGTATATTAAGGGAAGGAAGTATGACAATATTGATGGAAGAAAGTATGACAAATATTGAGTATATTAAGGAAGGAAGTATGACAATATTGATGGAAGGAAGTATGACAAAGTTTGAGTATATTAAGGAAGGAAGTATGACAATATTGATGGAAGGAAGTATGACAAATATTGAGTATATAAGGGAAGAAAGTATGATAAATATTGATGGAAGAAAGTATGACAAATATTGAGTATATTAAGGAAGGAAGT
Organism: Panopea generosa; assembly: GCA_029582155.1. Classification (NCBI taxonomy): domain Eukaryota; kingdom Metazoa; phylum Mollusca; class Bivalvia; order Adapedonta; family Hiatellidae; genus Panopea; species Panopea generosa. The sequence continues at coordinate 3,047,479 of CM055902.1, forward strand.
ATGACAATATTGATGGAAGGAAGTATGACAAATATTGAGTATATTAAGGGAAGGAAGTATGACAATATTGATGGAAGAAAGTATGACAAATATTGAGTATATTAAGGAAGGAAGTATGACAATATTGATGGAAGGAAGTATGACAAATATTGAGTATATTAAGGGAAGGAAGTATGACAATATTGATGGAAGGAAGTATGACAAATATTGAGTATATAAGGGAAGAAAGTATGATAAATATTGATGGAAGAAAGTATGACAAATATTGAGTATATTAAGGAAGGAAGTATGACAATATTGATGGAAGGAAGTATGACAAATATTGATGGAAGAAATTATGACAAATATTGAGTATATTAAGGAAGGAAGTATGACAATATTGATGGAAGGAAGTATGACAAATATTGAGTATATTAAGGAAGGAAGTATGACAATATTGATGGAAGGAAGTATGACAAATATTGAGTATATAAGGGAAGAAAGTATGATAAATATTGATGGAAGAAAGTATGACAAATATTGAGTATATTAAGGAAGGAAGTATGACAATATTGATGGAAGGAAGTATGACAAATATTGATGGAAGAAATTATGACAAATATTGAGTATATTAAGGAAGGAAGTATGACAATATTGATGGAAGGAAGTATGACAAATATTGAGTATATTAAGGAAGGAAGTATGACAATATTGATGGAAGGAAGTATGACAAATATTGAGTATATAAGGGAAGAAAGTATGATAAATATTGATGGAAGAAAGTATGACAAATATTGAGTATATTAAGGAAGGAAATATGACAATATTGATGGAAGGAAGTATGACAAATATTGAGTATATTAAGGAAGGAAGTATGACAATATTGATGGAAGGAAGTATGACAAATATTGAGTATATAAGGGAAGAAAGTATGATAAATATTGATGGAAGAAAGTATGACAAATATTGAGTATATTAAGGAAGGAAGTATGACAATATTGATGGAAGGAAGTATGACTAATATTGAGTATATTAGGGAAGAAAGTATGACAAATATTGATGGAAGGAAGTATGACATATATTGATTGAAGGAAGTATGAAAAATATTGAGTATATTAGGGAAGGAAGTATGACAAATATGATGGAAGAAAGTATGACAGGTATTGATGGAAGAAATTATGATAAATATTGATGGAAGGAAGCACAACAAATATTGAGTATATTAGGGAGTATGGCAACTATTCAAGTGTTTCTTCTTAATGAAGAAAACATGGCAAATAGTCAGTGTTTAATACATTGTGATAGTGTTTATTGTTACCTGTTGTGATAGTGTTTATTGTTACATGGTGTGATAGTGTTTATTGTTACCTGTTGTGATAGTGTTAATGTTACCTGCTGTGATAGTGTTTATTGTTACCTGGTGTGATACTGTTTATTGTTACCTGCTGTGATACTGTTTATTGTTACCTGGTGTGATAGAGTTTATTGTTACCTGTTGTGATAGTGTTTATTGTTACCTGTTGTGATAGTGTTAACTGTAACCTGTTGTGGTAGTGTTTACTGTTACCTGGTGTGATAGTGTTTACTGTTACCTGTTATGATAGTGTTTATTGTTACCTGTTGTGATAGTATTTACTGTTACAGGGTGTGATAGTGTTTATTGTTACCTGTTGTAAAAGTGTTTATTTTACCTTGTGTGATAGTGTTAATTGTTACCTGTTGTGATAGTGTTTATTGTTACCTGGTGTGATAGTGTTTATTGTTACCTGTTCTCATAGTGTTTATTGTTACCTGGTGTTATAGTGTTTATTGTTACCTGTTGTGATAGTGTTTATTGTTACCTGGTGTAATAGTGTTTATTGTTTCCTGTTGTGATAGTGTTTATTGTTACCTGATGTTATAGTGTTAATTGTTACCTATTGTGATAGTGTTTATTGTTACCTGGTGTGATAGTGTTTATTGTTACCAGGTGTGAGAGTGTTTATTGTAACCTGTTGTGATATTGTTTATTGTTACCTGGTGTTAAAGTATTTACTGTAACCTGTTGTGATAACGTTTATTGTTACCTGTTCTCATAGTGTTTATTGTTACCTGGTGTGATAGTGTTTATTGTTACCTGTTGTGATAGTGTTTATTGTTACCTGGTGTTAAAGTGTTTACTGTTACCTGTTGTGATAGTGTTTATTGTTACCTGGTGTGATAGTGTTGACTGTTACCTGGTGTGATAGTGTTTACTGTTACCTGTTGTGATAGTGTTTTTTGTTACCTGGTGTGATAGTGTTTATTGTTACCTGTTCTCATAGTGTTTATTGTTACCTGGTGTTATAGTGTTTATTGTTACCTGTTGTGATAGTGTTTATTGTTACCTGGTGTAATAGTGTTTATTGTTTCCTGTTGTGATAGTGTTGTTTGTTACCTGGTGTTATAGTGTTTATTGTTACCTGTTGTGATAGTGTTTATTGTTACCTGGCGTGATAGTGTTTATTGTTACCAGGTGTGAGAGTGTTTATTGTTACCTGGTGTGATAGTGTTTATTATTACCTGTTGTGATAGTGTTTATTGTTACCTGGTGTGATAGTGTTTACTATTACCTGGTGTGATAGTGTTTATTGTTACCTGTTGTGATAGTGTTTATTGTTACCTGTTGTGATAGAGTTTATTGTTACCTGTTGTGAAAGTGTTTACTGTTACCTGTTGTGATAGTGTTTATTGTTACCTGGTGTGATAATGTTTATTGTTACCTTTTGTGATATTGTTTATTGTTACCTGGTGTGATAGTGTTTATTGTTACCAGGTGTGAGAGTGTTTATTGTTACCTGGTGTGTTGGTGTTTATTGTTACCTGTTGTGATAGTGTTTATTGTTACCTGTTGTGAAAGTGTTTACTGTTACCTGTTGTGATAGTGTTTATTGTTACCAGGTGTGAGTGTTTATTGTTACCAGATGTGATAGTGTTTATTGTTACCAAGTGTGATAGTGTTTATTGTTACCTGGTGTGATAGTGTGATGTTTCACTGAAGTATGATTGATAGCAACTGAGATATGAATTTGCTATTAATCTTTTTTTATTTAAATCAAGTTTAAAAGAGGCCATAATTCTGCCTAAAATTACAAAAACAGAGTTATCCCACTTGTTGTTTCCCTACCCTTTATTGTAGTGACCACATTTGTGGAGTTCCTTTGATGTATGGCTAATAGTTACAGAGACATGTGCTACCCACTGAGCTTACCAGGCCCTGTTTATATGTCCTTGTGACCACAGATTATTACATGTGTATAACATTACAATATACAAAATGGCTTGCAGATACTCATCTGTAGAGTAAATATTTTAGTATCCGTCTATAATATAATATATGCTGATCTTAGGCCACCCTTAACAATTGCTTGTTTGCCACTTACTACTCATACCATTTAGGGGTTGGTGGGTTGGTGGGTAGGTGGGTAGGTAGGTAGGTAAGGCTTTTAATTTTCATTTATTTATTTATTTTTTTGTAACCGATCAGAGAATCTTTTTAAGGACATGTAATGAGCAAGAATATTTTGCATTAACACCACAAAAGAAAATAATAAATTTTGAGACCACACCCCACCCCAAATTTGTTTTTTCTGGACCAACTGGATAGTTTTGGGTCGGCCTGAAAAGGCAAACACGCAATATTTTAATTTAGGCCCTGTCTTAAATTAAGTGTGACTTAAAGTCTCTATCACAAACATTACAAAATTTACGAATATATAACATAAAAAGGAAACATAAAATCCTACCATTTTATCATCAGCTGACAAACCAATAGCACAGTAAACATTTCCTGATCTCTTGCAAGCAAGGGTAAACTTAATGACATCACCCATGTCCTTCCATGTGAGCAGATATGAACATGTATTGCCCTTGCAGTCACGAAAGCAGCCTAAACTCTTACCACATTCACTGTTAGACTGGATTGCCTGCAAGACAAATAACTCAGTTGTTTTCATCACTCTTCAACTGTGTTTTATGACTTGAGATGTCATCTACACAGTGTTCTATCACTTGCAATATTATAGTGTTTAATAACTAACAAGTAATCTAAATACTGTTTTAATACTAACAAGTAATCTACTAAGTGTTTTATTACAATCAAAGTAATCAACCTAGTGTTTCATAACTAACAAGTAATATGCATAGTGTTTTATTACTAACAAGTAATCTACATACTGTTTTATTACTAAAAAGTAATCTACCTAGTGTTTTATTACAATCAAGTAATCAACCTAATATTTTATTACTAACAAGTAATCAACATAGTCTTTTATTACTAACAAGTAATCTACATACTGTTTTATTACTAACAAGTAATCAACCTAGTGTTTTATTACTAACAAGTAATCAACCTACTGTTTTATTACTAACAAGTAATCAACCTAATTTTTTATTACTAACAAGTAATCGACATAGTGTTTTATTACTAACAAGTAATATACATAGTGCTTTATAACTAACAAGTAATATACATACTGTTTTATTACTAACAAATAATCAACCTAGTGTTTTATTACTAACAAGTAATATATCTAGTGTTTTATAATTATCAAGTAATCAACCTAGTATTTCATAGCTAACAAGTAATCTGCATAGTGTTTTATTACTAACAAGTAATCTACATAGTGTTTTATTACTAACAAGTAATCAACCTATTGTTTTATTACTAACAAGTAATCTGCAAAGTCTTTTATTACTAACAAGTAATCTACCTAGTGTTTTATTATCAACAAGTAATTTGCATACTGTTTTATTACTAACAAGTAATTTACATAGTGTTTTATTACTAACAAATAATCTATCTAGTGTTTTATTACTATCAAGTAATCAACAAGTGTTTCATAACTAACAAGTAATCTGCATAGTGTTTTATTACTAACAAGTAATCTACATACTGTTTTATTACTAAAAAGTAATCTACCTAGTGTTTTATTACAATCAAGTAATCAACCTAACGTTTTATTACTAACAAGTAATCATCATAGTGTTTTATTACTAATAAGTAATCTACATACTGTTTTATTACTAAAAAGTAATCGACATAGTGTTTTATTACAGGGTGTCAGAAAAGAAAGGTAACACTTTAAAGTTTGCATAACTTTGCCTAATCTTGCGCTATTTTAATCAAAATAATACTAATTTAAAGGTCATAAATGTAAGTTTTTATTACTTGCAACAATAACGTGCCAAAATAAATGATGTCACGACGTCATGACGTCATCAAATATACACGTTATTTTCAAGATGGCGAGATTGACGTTGGAACAACGTATTTTTATCGTCAAGCATTATTATGAAACTAAATGTGTAACCGACATTCAGCGAAAGTTTAAATATCTTTTTAAGAATACAAATGTAAGCAGGAAACATGTCTACAAGATAGTACATAAATTTGAGCGACGTGGGTCAGTAGCGGATGCTCCAAAAGCAGGTCGGCCGAGGTCAAGTAGGAGCGACGAAAACGTGAGTTCGCTTCGGGAAATGCTTTTGAATAGCCCAGAAAAGTCGGTGAGACGTTCTTCCTCAGAGACCAGAATCGCTAAAACATGTGTTCATGACATAATAAAGAAGGACCTTCAACTTTTTCCTCATAAAATTCAGATTATGCAGAGTTTTGAATATCACAGATCAGGTTCAAAGATTAAATCTTTGTCACTGAGCAGTTGACGTTGCCGATAATTACGCTGACGCATTTCATGATGTTTGGTTTACAGATGAGTTGCATTTCCTGCTGTCTGGCCATGTATGCAAACAAAACATGAGATTCTGGGCAAATGAACAGCCTCACTGTTTTACAGAGAGATCTTTACATAGTGAGAAATTAACGGTTTGGTGTGCTATTTCGTCGCACGGAGTGATCGGTCCATATGTGTTTAAAGACACTGTGAATTCACATCGGTACCTGTCGCTTTTGAAAAATAAGTTTGTTCCAGAGCTTCGAAAGCGAACGGAAAATATGTAAAATGTCTGGTTCATGCAAAATGGTGCGACAGCACATACATCTAATATTGTATTAGATTATCTTCATAAAACTTTCGGCGATAAGGTGATTTCCCGACAATACCCTTAAGTGAAGAATTGTGGACAATCTTGGCCCACACACAGTCCTGATCTGAACCCGTGCGATTACTTTCTCTGGGTCTACTTGAAGTCGGCTGTTTACAGACCAAAGTCAGTGGACACGGATATGCTGTTAAAAAACATCAAACGGGAAGTGACGAAAATGTTGGACATATTTACTTCACTTTTTATAGAAAAAAACTTATATCTTTGCTTTATTTGTGTGCGTATTTTGATGCAAATTCTTTAATATTAAAGCAAAGTTCTGAAAGTGAATAAGTGTTACCTTTCTTTTCGGACACCCTGTACAATAAAGTAATCAACCTAATGTTTAATTACTAACAAGTAATCGCCATAGTGTTTTATTACTAACAAGTAATATACATAGTGTTTTAATACTAACAAGTAATCTGCATAGTGTTTAAATACTAACAAGTAATCAACCTAGTGTTTTATTACTATCAAGTAATCAACCTACTGTTTTATTACTAACAAGTAATTTGCATAGTGTTTTATTACTATCAAATAATCAACCTAGTGTTGTATTACTAACAAGTAATTCGCACAGTGTTTTATTACTAACAAGTTATCAACCTAGTGTTGTATTACTAACAAGTAATTTGCATAGTGTTTCATTACTAACAAATAATCTGCAAAGTCTTTAATTACTAACAAGTAATTTACATACTGTTTTATTACTTACAAGAAATCTACGAAGTCTTTTATTACTAACAAGTAATCTACATACTGTTTTATTACTAACAAGTAATCTACAAAGTGTTTTATTACTAACAAGTAATCTACATACTGTTTTATTACTAACAAGTAATCTACAAAGTGTTTTATAACAATCAAGTAATCAGTATAGTGTTTTATAACTAACAAGTAATATACAAAATGTTTTATTACCAACAAGTAATCTGCATACTGTTTTATTACTAACAAGTAATCTACAAAGTGTTTTATTACAATCAAGTAATCTGCATAGTGTTTTATAACTAACAAGTAATCTACAAAGTGTTTTATTACCAACAAGTAATCTGCATACTGTTTTATTATTAACAAGTAATCTACATAGTGTTTTATTACTAACAAGTAATCTATATAGTGTTTTATTACTGCCAAGTAATTTATCTAGTGTTTTATTACTATCAAGTAATCAACTAGTGTTTCATAACTAACAAGTAATCTGCATAGTGTTTTATTACTAACAAGTAATCTACATACTGTTTTGTTACTAATAAGTAATCTACCTAGTGTTTTATTACAATCAAGTGATCAACCTAGTGTTTTATTACTAACAAGTAATTTACATAGTGTTTTATTACAAACAAGTAATCTGCATAGTCTTTTATTACTAACAAGTAATCTACATACTGTTTTGTTACTAATAAGTAATCTACCTAGTGTTTTATTACAAACAAGTAATCTGCATAGTGTTTTATTACTAACAAGTAATCTACATACTGTTTTGTTACTAATAAGTAATCTACATACTGTTTTATTACAATCAAGTAATCAACCTAGTGTTTTATTACTAACAAGTAATCAATCTAGTGTTTTATAACTAACAAGTAATCTGAATAATGTTTTATTACTAACAAGAAATCTGCATAGTGTTTTATTACTAACAAGTAATCTGTATAGTGTTTTATTACTAACAAGTAATCTGCATAGTGTTTTATTACTAACAAGTAATCAACCTAGTGTTTTAACACTAACAAGTCATCTGTATAATGTTTAAACACTGATAAGTCATCTATATACTGTTTTATCAATGACAAGTCATATATATATACTGTTTTATCACTGACAAGTCATCTATATAATGTTTTAACACTGACAAGTCATCTATATAGTGTTGTATCACTGTCAAGTCATCTATATAATGTTTCAGCACTGACAAGTCATCTATATAATGTTTTATCACTTACAAGTCATCTATATAATGTTTTATCACTGAAAAGTCATCTGTATAATGTTGTATCACTTACAAGTCATCTACATAGTGTTGTATCATTTACAAGTCATCTATATAATGTTTTATCACTGAAAAGTCATCTGTATAATGTTGTATCACTTACAAGTCATCTACATAGTGTTGTATCACTTACACGTCATCTACATAGTGTTGTATCACTCACAAGTCATCTATGTAGTGTTTTATCACTTACAAGTCATCTGTATAAAGTTTTATCACTGACCAGTCATCTGTATACTGTTTTATCACTGACAAGTCATTTATATAGTGTTGTATAACTGTCAAGTCATCTATATAGTGTTGTATCACTGTCAAGTCATCTATATACTGTTTTATCACTGACAAGTCATCTGTATAATGTTTTATCACTCACAAGTCATCTACATAGTGTTGTATCACTGACAAGTCATCTATATAGTGTTGTATCACTGACAAGTCATCTATATAATGTTTTATCACTGACAAGTCATTTATATGTTTTATCACTGACAAGCCATCTACATAGTGTTGTATCACTGACAAGTCATCTATATAATGTTTTATCACTGACAAGTCATCTGTATAACGTTTTATCACTTACAAGTCATCTATTTACTGTTTTATCGCTTATAAGTCATTTATATAGTGTTGTATCACTGACAAGTCATCTGTATAATGTTTTATCACTTATAAGTCATCTATATAGTGTTTTATCACTTACAAGTCATCTACATAGTGTTGTATCACTTACAAGTCATCTACATAGAGTTGTATCACTTACAATTCATCTATATAGTGTTGTATCACTGACAAGTCAATTATATAGTGTTGTATCACTGACAATTCATATATATAGAGCGTTGTATCACTGACAAGTCGTCTATATACTGTTTTATCACTTACAAGTCACCTACATAGTGTTTATCACTTACAAGTCATCTACATAGTGCTGTATCACTTACAATTCATCTATATAGTGTTGTATCACTGACAAGTCATCTATATAGTGTTGTATCACTGACAATTCATATATATAGAGTGTTGTATCACTGACAAGTCGTCTATATTCTGTTTTATCACTGAAAAGTCATCTGTATAACATTTTATCACTTACAAGTCATTTACATAGTGTTGTATCACTGACAAGTCATCTATATAATGTTTTATCACTGACAAGTCATCAACATAGTGTTGTATCACTGACAAGTCATCCACATAGTGTTGTATCACTGACAAATCATCTATATAATGTTTTATATGGCTTATATAACGTCTACATTGTGGAAATTTGTTTCATATAAATTCATATAAAATGGAATCGTCTATATACTGTTTTATCACTTACAAGTCATCTACATAGTGTTGTATCACTGACAAGTCATCTATATAGTGTTGTATCACTTAAAAGTCATCTATATAATGTTGTATCACTGACAAGTCATCTAAGGTGTTGTATCACTAACAAGTCATCTACATAGTGTTGTATCACTGATAAGTCATCTATATAGTGTTGTATCACTTACAAGTCATCTATATAGTGTTGTATCACTTACAAGTCATCTATATAGTGTTGTATCACTGACAAGTCATCTGTATAACATTTTAATCACTTACAAATCATCTATATAATGTTTGATTACTGACAAGTCATCTATTTAGTGTTGTATCACTGACAAGTCATCTATATAGTGTTGTATCACTGACAAGTCATCTATATAGTGTTATATCACTTACAAATCATCTACATAGTGTTGTATCACTTACAAATCATCTACATAGTGTTGTATCACTGACAAGTCATATATATAGTGTTGTATCACTGACAACTCATCTATATACTGTTTTATCACTGACAAGTCATCTGTATAACGTTTTATCACTTACAAATCATCTATATAATGTTTTATCACTGACAAGTCATCTATATAATGTTTTATCACTGACAAGTTATATATATAATGTTTTATCACTGACAAGTCATCTATATACTGTTTTATTACGGACAAGTCATCTGTATAATGTTTTATCACTGACAAGTCATCTATATAATGTTTTATCACTGACAAGTCATCTATATACTGTTTTATCACTGACAAGTCATCTGTATTATGTTTTGTCACTGACAAGTCATCTATATAATGTTTTATCACTTACAAGTCACCGACCTAGTGTTGATTCACTGACAAGTCATCTATATGTTTTATCACTGACAAGTCATCTATATACTGTTTTATCACTGACAAGTCATCTATATAAAGTTTTATCACTTACAAGTCAACTACATACTGTTGTATCACTGACAAGTCATATATATAATGTTTCATCACTGACAAGTCATTTATATATGTTTTATCACTTACAAGTCATCTACATAGTGTTGTATCACTGACAAGTCATCTATATAATGTTTTATCACTGACAAGTCATCTATATAATGTTTCATCACTGACAAGTCATCTATATAATGTTTTATCACTTACAAGTCATCTACATAGTGTTGTATCACTGACAAGTCATCTATATAATGTTTTATCACTGACAAGTCATCTATATAATATTTTATCACTTACAAGTCATCTACAATGTGTTGTATCATTGACAAGTCATCTATATAATGTTTTATCACTGAAAAGTCATCTGTATAATGTTTTATCACTTACAAATCATCTACATAGTGTTGTATCACTGACAAGTCATTTATATAATATTTAATCACTTACAAGTCATCTATATGGTGTTGTATCACTGACAAGTCATCTATATAATGTTTAATATGGCTTATATAATGTCTTCATTGTTGAAATTTGTTTCATATAAATTCATATAAAATGGAAATTGGAGTCAATGTAAAACTGAAAGAAACATACAGTGGCATACACACTGGAAGATGCAATAATGACAAAGTTTATTCCTCAGTCAATTAAGCTCCTGTGTTTTTGACAATATAAAACAACAGTGTTGTCCAGGTAAGGGAATAAGGTAAGCATTAATTAAGTCGTGATAAAGTTACAATGAGCTGGGGCAGGGATGTAATGGATATGGTGGGGATCACTCATGGTGAGGTCGCTGTGTCAGTCAAACACTAAATCCAATGACCTTACAAAAACAAGACCAAGTACCAGTTCTATTCAGGAAACTGGCTTAAAAACAATGGAAGTAGCTTTGAGTTTACAAAGTCAACTTGAATTAAGTCGTATAATTCAAAATTCAGTAACATTACCCCTTTGTCAGACTGGGAAGGTGTAGTTGTCTCTGGTGTAGAGACCGCCTGGAAATCTATCTTGCGTGGTGAAATATTTGGAGTTTCAGTATGTTTTCTCAAGTCCCCTGAAATGATTAAGTATATTACACAATTTTTATTTTTCACTTATCTACATGGTGGTGATAAATATATTTCCATTATTAAATACCAACATATGATGTTACAGTCGAAATAGACAAAATAGTTCGACTTAAGGGTTGTTCGAGCCAAGTATTGTTCAACATCATACCATACATGTAATAGGAATTCGTCCAGGACCATATCAGTGGTTTGAACCATATGTGGTGTTGCAACCATCCATGTTTGAGCCAACAAAGTTCTACTGTATTTATATCTGCTGTTGTTGTCCCGATAACTCTGCTTTTGCACATAAAACATAATATACTGAGCTTTTTTCTGAACTGACCTCACATTAAGACAACATCCATTTTTATTCTATAAGTAAGTGTATAGCTAATCACCTACCCCAGATGTTACCATGTGACCGTACAATACAGTAGAATTTAATTAGATCCAATAACTTTTATATTATACAGTTCAAAATTCAAGATGGCGACTAAAAAACAAAGGAAATAAATTTAGTAGAAATTTCAACGATAAAAACAAACAGACAAAATGTTCCACATGAGAAAATCCCAATTTCTCCAACTTCCTTTGTCTGTCACTCTCATGGCTCGGAACTCGCGGTTTATTTATTTATAAGGATTTTGATTTTTCTTTACTCTTTTGACAAATTCTTTTAGATAGGGGTAAAAATAAAAAGAACATTTTTCAGTGTTTTGTACAGTATGGTAATATATTGTACTCATACGCATTGTGGTGAAAATCATATTTCAGTGAAAATTTGGATGAAATGCATTCATTAATTTAAATGCAGTACGCAATTTCTACAACTTACTGAGATGTATATGTTTATTGACACATGTTCAATTATTTTGACTGCTTTAAGCATTGACAGAAACAGTAAACTGACAATGGTAGATGATGATGAGTAAAACTGCCCGGCGGGTTATAATGACAAAATATATAAATTTACCACTGCTTGCTGATCCGTGCGCAACAAGTAGGTACCACTCAATGTTGAGGTCAAAGAATGTCTTCTCGTCTGCAACAGCTCGCTTTTTACGACCTTGGATTCCACTGGCAAGGGCTGCTGTCTTTTTGCGTAAAAAGGTACAACTGAGGATACCATCGCTGTATGAAGCACTGATTTTTGTTACGCCAAATACTGACTAGAACAAGAAATTCACAAAATCAATATCTCATGTAAAGGCACAAAAAATTTTCTGACCAGGCAAAAAATTGTAGTATAACAGCTGATTTCTGTACCTGTTAATTAGTTTATACAAATTTATTTTATCTCGATTGGATGAAAGTCCGTTTCCTGGGTAGAACCAGTACTGAGTGTTGTATTATGAGAGGCATCGGGTCAAGCGGGGGATCCAACCCGCAACCTCTGGTATGAGCGGCAAAGACTACCGCCCCGTTTTACCTGTTAATTAAAGTTAAGTATGCTAAAAATAGACCGTAAATCGACTACTGGAGATGTATAAACACAGATTCATGTGAATTTGTTAACAATTTATGGTGTATTAACTAATAAGTTCCTCCCTAACATGTTTCGACAGTTGGAGATAAAACTGTTGTCAAACAGCATATAACAAAACATTTTGGAAAAATAGTTTTGCCAATTGAATATATTAATAATAATCTAGTAGTTTATAAAATCATAACAGAAAAACAATGCACTGGTGACTGTCATTTTGAAAATAAACCAATCTGATTTGAATCATGTGCACAATTGTATAAAACTTGCCCTGGAGTCATCTTGTGGCTTTTATATGTCAGTTTGGGTTTTAAGAGTGGTGTGTCACAAGTACAAGATGTGGATACCAAATTAACCTTACTATAAAATATGGAAAAAATACCAGGTGTGTCCATAAAGTTTGTGGACACTACTTGATGTAGGAAAAGTTTTGTCAAATTTAATTTGTTTCAAAAACATATTGTCATAGTTATGTGCAAGGCAAGTTCCACATCATTAGAAAGAAGTTGAGCATACCCGTAACACCATAATAAATTAATTGCTAGATTATAATTCCCTCCCGCCCCCTAATTTTTATGCCGCCCCGACCCTTTTTATTTTCATAAAAAAAAAATATATATATATATTTTTTTTATTTTCATTAAAAACATCAAAAATTTTAAAAATAAAAATAAAAAATAAAAAATAAAAAATAAAATCCTCCCGCCCTGACTATTCAAAAAAAATTTGGATGATAATCTAGCAATTAACTTATAATGGTCTAATGTCAATGGACATAACACAGAGCCAAAAAGTAGTAAACATGTCAATATTTAATTGTTTTCATAACTGCTGACATTTCTGTTGCCTAAAAATGTGTGATTTTGAAGTTGTCTAAGGAGAGACAATTATTCAATTATGCGTTTCAATTCCAAAATTACCCAAAGAAAACTGTTAAAATTATCTGTTAAAATTAGTCTGCAACTGGAAAACCGAAAGTGTATCGTTCTTCGGATTGTAAATACCACAGCTGAATTTCTGATGGAAGAAAAATCTGCAGAAGATGTCCAAGACAGTTTTAAAGGAGTTGGGCATGTTGTTAGCTATTTATTCATAACACACATGCAACTAGGATGGAAAAATTAGAATTTTCTGTTTTCCTATAGTATTCCTATGTAAAACTTATAGTTCTTTAACAAGACCCCTATAAATACCAGTCCCATGATTTGTACAAATTTTAAACACCTACACATGAGGATAACTTAATAATATCAAGTATGAACATACTTGAATGATTGTTTGTTGAAATGAAGATTTTTGAAATCGGTCAATTTTATTCATTTATGTACAAAGAAATCTGATCACTTCAAGCATTTTCAGCAAAAATAATGCCAAATGATTTACACAACTCTAATTTCATGGGTGCAAGAATCTTGCTACCATCACTTAGGGGACATAATTGGTGAGACCTTTATATCTGGAAGATTTTAAAATAAATGACAATACTTCCCTGCACATTACTTACATTTGCAAATTTATCATTGTATTTGCCAGGGTTGTATGATGATCTCACTTCCACACTGCCATCGAAGGAAACACATTCTGTAACACTATCATTACCCTGAAATCAAAATGACCACATCAATGATTTTTGTTTGCTTTCCCAAATATATAGTTATATGTTTCCTTCACTACTAACTGGGGATCTTGTGGCCAAGTGGTCTAACCAGCATTGTCTCAAGATCACTTACCTCTCACTGCTAAGGTTGAAGGTTTGAGCACAGCTCACTCCAAAAACTTTATGTGAGAAAGTTTACCAGTTACTTGCTGAAGGACGGTGGTTCTACTCAGATTCATTCCGACCTAAAATGTGTTAAAAATGGCATTTATACCCCGCACCCCATTCAACTTTGTAACTGCATGTTTTACTTCTGAACAATGTTGATTGCATGTTGACTAGTTGGTATCCATGATGACCTTTTTCTATGTTATAAGCCATGTTTGACTGTTTTGAATGTTATACACCATCTTTATAGTTTTTTAAATTATAAGCAACATTTTTTGTTTTGCACGTGACAAGTAAGACACTCATGTTGTCCTCAAATGTGAACAGTCATGGTGCTTAGTATATCCAAATATGTAATAGTGTACTAGAGCTAGGTACCGTGAGAAAAAAATACCATATCTTAGTAAGTACACTGTGTCATTAAGGCCAAGATGTCTAAAAATATCAGATTAGCCACGCATGTTGCGAACAATTTCCCATTCATTCCCCATTTTAATTATGCTCAATATAGTTGATGGTATCACGTGTGAAGATTTATTTTCAATAGTAACATAAAAAGGAAGTAAAACTCATCTGATAATGTGTTACTTTACAATAAAGACAACCAAAAACTTGAAATAAAACTTTCTTAGGTAAATGGACCCAAAAATACAATACCTTTTCACTTTGGTCATTTCCATATTAAACATTCAGTATGGAAATTGCAAACCAAAAAAATGTTCTCCGTAATGGTACCACATTATGTATATGCATAACTTAAAACTGCAGTATATGTATACCTTACTTAATTTTACTGCACAGGTTAATCTATAGGTTACACAAAAATTTAAAATTGATAAAATGACAGATTTTTTTTTATTTTCTGGCTTTTTTCCTGTTACATCTTTACAAAAACTACTGGTATTTCAAATGAAAGGGTTGTTTTTTTTATTATAAAATCAAATAAAGGAGCAAAAGTTGCCTTCTGAGACAATTTAATAAATCAGCAAAAACGGAAAATAGCAAAATGTGGCTGCTTAAGGACAATTGCTATAGTTTTTCATGTGCACCAACTCCACCCACAAAGGGAAGCAATTTTGTCGAGACCTGCCAGAGTCATTACATACTACTATACTACAACTGACCCTATTTTGGATAGCACATTCATTTATGAATATGCGTAACATTGAACTCTTATATTTAATTCAGAATATGATATATGCATACTGATATAATATACCGGTAATTGTTTATATAGCAATTCAACCTGAATATGAAATATAATAGAAACCTTTATATTTATACAAATATGCTCATTTAGTATAAAAACATTAACTTTGAAATTGCAGTTTATTTAACGAGAGCATACTTTAAGTGCTATGTTTTATCAAATTACGCAGTAAATTGTATTTTATATTTTCATTGTCATTAGAATAGGTATCAGAGAGTATTTTGTGAGGTTTTAAGCAAAATTTATCCATACACAATATCAAAATATTAAAAAAATGGCTATATTTCTATTACAAAATTGAAAAACAATTGACACTCTGCCGAACTGATTTTGTTTTTAAAAACCTTAAATAGTTAAATTCAAGCTTATATTACCATTGCCATGAACACTAATATTATATGCATGCATATATGTAATAGTTTTAATAAAATACTAGATGTAAACAATTTTAAATATTTTTTCACATTGCTTGTTAAATCTACATTATTTCGCCAAGTTTCAAGGAAGGGTATGTTCATGAGCAGGTCACACCAATAAATTGTAACATGTGTTTTATATTTCTGATATTGCATACCTGAACATACATTAAACTTAAATACTGGGAAGTTTCATGAAATTCTATCCATAGAAAAAAGTGACAAAAACTAAAAAAATTGTCTTTAACACAAGTGGCTGCTCAATCATAGTGGTGGTTTAACTGTACACAAAACTACATATAAGGCCACCCTTAACAATCATAGTGGTGGTTTAACTGTACACAAAACTACATATTAGGCCACCCTTAAACAATCATAGTGGTGGTTTAACTGTACACAAAACTACATATAAGGCCACCCTTAAACAATCATAGTGGTGGTTTAACTGTACACAAAACTACATATAAGGCCACCCTTAAACAATCATAGTGGTGGTTTAACTGTACACAAAACTTCATATAAGGCCACCCTTAAACAACCATAGTGGTGGTTTAACTGTACACAAAACTACATATAAGGCCACCCTTAAACAATCATAGTGGTGGTTTAACTGTACACAAAACTACATATAAGGCCACCCTTAAACAACCATAGTGGTGGTTTAACTGTACACAAAACTACATATAAGGCCACCCTTAAACAATCATAGTGGTGGTTTAACTGTAAACAAAACTACATATAAGGCCACCCTTAACAATCATAGTGGTGGTTTAACTGTACACAAAACTACATATAAGGCCACCCTTAAACAATCATAGTGGTGGTTTAACTGTACACAAAACTACATATAAGGCCACCCTTAAACAACCATAGTGGTGGTTTAACTGTACACAAAACTACATATAAGGCCACCCTTAAACAATCATAGTGGTGGTTTAACTGTAAACAAAACTACATATAAGGCCACCCTTAACAATCATAGTGGTGGTTTAACTGTACACAAAACTACATATAAGGCAACCCTTAAACAATCATAGTGGTGGTTTAACTGTACACAAAACTACATATAAGGCCACCCTTAACAATCATAGTGGTGGTTTAACTGTACACAAAACTACATATTAGGCCACCCTTAAACAATCATAGTGGTGGTTTAACTGTACACAAAACTACATATAAGGCCACCCTTAAACAATCATAGTGGTGGTTTAACTGTACACAAAACTACATATAAGGCCACCCTTAACAATCATAGTGGTGGTTTAACTGTACACAAAACTACATATTAGGCCACCCTTAAACAATCATAGTGGTGGTTTAACTGTACACAAAACTACATATAAGGCCACCCTTAAACAATCATAGTGGTGGTTTAACTGTACACAAAACTACATATAAGGCCAACCTTAAACAATTGCTTGTTAGGCATTTTGCCACTTCTGACTCATGTAGGGGTTTAGGAGTTGGTAGGTAGGTAGGTAATTTTTTTTTTTTTTTTTTTTTTAAATAAATCAGAGAATCTTTTTAAGGACATGTAACGACAGAGATTATTTCAAATGAACATCAAAAATATTTTTTGGATCCCCCCTCCTCCCACCAACATTTTCCCCGACCGGTTGGATTGTTTGGGGTCAGCCAGAAGCTGCAAACAAACAATATTTTAATTATGGCCTAACCTGTTAATGTTCATAACAAAAATATTTGAGGAAAAAGACTTGCCATTTTTGGATCTGCAGAGAAACCAATTGCAATGAAATAATTATTGGATGACGTCTTTCTCTGAACGGTGAATTCCACATCATCAGCCCCAGTATTGTTCCATGTCACCACATAGTCACAGTCCGTAGAACAAACTGACAAACCCGGAAAACATCCTATGGTCTTGTCACAGGCGATGTCACGAGTGATTTTCTACAAACAGGAAGAACAAAACAATATTACACTGCTACATGTACAGGAAAAGTTCTTTTTACATATATTCCCTATATATTATGTCATTTAAGTAAGCTCTGTCAATAAATTAGTAGTTTTGATTTAAAACAAAGAGCATTAATTTATCTATCAAATCAGGCCATTTCAACAAGGGGAGGTAGTGTAATGCCCCCTAGACAGAGGTTGCGGGTTTGATTCCCAGCTCGACCTGATGCTGCTCATAAAACAACACTCAGTACTGGCTCTACCTAGGAAGCAGACTCTAGAGCTGTTCATATAAGCTTTAAGCTTTCATTGCAATTGAGCTAAAATAAATTAGTATAACTACTCAAATAGTGCAACTTTCAATAATTCAAGGAAAGAGCGATGGACCAGACATAAATTGTCAGATTTGATCTGTACAAGAAATGGTTTGAGATATTAATGTCATATAACTACTGTGTAAATTCGGGGAGGACCTAATCAAAATTGTGGGAACAAGTAAACAGCGATTAAACAAATGGTAATAATGGACGGAAAATAGACATACAAAAAACTCATCTACATTCTTTCACTCAAATAAACTCACTTTTATTTTACTTTGAATGGGGTTCAGCACCATTTTAGCTAAATAAGATAATAAATGGACTTGACATATAAAATATCTATATATGTGCTTTTTGATTTATGGCTGAATGTAATTAAATAAGGATAACTTGACAACAACTTACACCCGGTGTTGGAGGATTTGTTGGGGCATCTGTAGGCCCTTGAGTTGGAGCTTGAGTTGGAGCATCTGTAGGACCCTGGGGTGAGGCTTTGTAAGTTAATGCTGAAGACTGAAGTTTCAACCAAATTTCTAACTTTGTCTTTACAATGGTATAGCTGTAATTATACAATGGCAATTTATTCCAGACTGTTTTATAAAAAATACAATAGCAATTCATTTATTTCAGACTGGTATACCTGTAAATATGTAATGGCAATTCAATTATTCCAGACTGGTATGCCTGTAAAAAGACAATGTCAATACAATTATTCCAGACTGGTATACCTGTAAATTAACAATGGCAATACAATTATTCCAGACTGGTATACCTGTAATTATGCAATGGCAACTCAATTATTCCAGACTGGTATGCCTGTAAATATGCAATGGCAATACAAATATTCAAAGCTGGTATACCTGTAAATAAGCAATGGCAATACAATTATTCCAAACTGGTATACCTGTAAATATGAAATGGCAGTTCAATTATTCCAGACTGGTATGCCTGTAAATATGCAATGGCAATACAAATATTCAAGGCTGGTATACCTGTAAATAAGCAATGGCAATACAATTATTCCAAACTGGTATACCTGTAAATATGAAATGGCAGTTCAATTATTCCAGACTGGTATACCTGCAAATATGCAATGGAAGTTCAATTATTCCAGATTGGCATACCTGTAAATATGCAATGGCAATACAATTATTCCAGATTGGCATACCTGTAAATATGCAATGGCAATACAATTATTCCAGACAGATATACCTGTAAATAAGAAATGACAATTCAATTATTCCAGATTGGTATACCTGTAAATATGCAATAGCAATTCAATTATTACAGACTGGTATACCTGTAATAATGCAATGGCAATTCAATTATTCCAGACTAGTAACCTGCAAATATTCAAATATTCCAGACTGGCATACCTGTAAATATGCAATGGCAATACAATTATTCCAGACTGGTAACCTGCAAATATGCAATGGCAATACAATTATTCCAGACTGGTATACCTGTAAATATGCAATGGCAGTTCAATTATTCCAGACTTGTATACCTGAAAATATGCAATGGCAATTCAATGATTCCAGACTGATATGCCTGTAAATATGCAATGGCAATACAAGTATTCCAGACTGGTATACCTGTGAATATACAATGGCAATTCATTTATTCCAGACTGGTATATTTTTACAAAATCACTTACTATGATTTTCATTTTCCCACTTACATCTTCAATAACACCATGTTTCCTTCTATTCAAACAGAGGTCAGAATAGTATACATTTATTTATGCCTGATGCAAAGGAAAGAGAAGTCAAGTTGGTGAGCTATTTGATGCCATAGAATGTTCTTGTTTTAAATCTGCCTGTATAACCAGAAGGACTTGTATTGAAGGATAGCAAACTTTCATCTCCTGTCTATATGTTGATGAAACAGCCCACAAAGGATTTAAATTTGCAAATTAATAATTCATAATTCACAGGCAACTGATTTCTTGTATATAAATTGTAAACTGTATGTAATCTTAAATGCTTAAACATGTTTAGATCATGCATGAATTAAAGATATTGAGGTTTGAAGGAAAATTATCGTAATTTGTCGTTATTTTAGCTTCAGTATACAAATTTTGTAATCACAACTACTTTTACAATTTTAAACACAAATTTTCGGGAACAGTAGTGTTGTAATGACAATTTCATCCTGCAATGTAAGAATCTTGATCTGTGTTCCAGAGATGAATGGCAGTAAAGATAATTGAAAACGAGATATTGTGAGATTTTGCGTGAATACGCGAGCATTCACAAAATCTCAATCAATTGCCTTTCCTTCTCTATATAGTTCCTTGGTAAATTTAACATCCATATTGTTATTTTTTTTAATCTTTTACAAAAGCAAAAAACTATGGGAGAAACATCAATTCGTGAAATTTGGTCAATATTGGACAAAAGTAGAGCACTTATTTATAATTAGTTATTTAATCCTTTACTCCATAGCACCAGTCACAGAAGGCCTTTGAAAACAGTGCCGAAAGAGTTCAGATTGCTCGTTACAAGCATTCTGAACACTTCCTTATGTTTTCCACTCTGTCAGTTAATATAAACATAATTCACCCAATGATTCAAAAGTCTTCTATATAAGGTGTCCAAAGGTGTCTATATTAGAGGTAATATTCAGAAATTTCCATTCTTAAATACCCCAAAATAGTGCTTATCTGGAGCACTACTATATTGAAAGAATCAGAAAGAAAGCGGTTTGCATAAATTTCCACAGATGATGTCAACTCCATATGGGGGATTTTTCCT
This sequence comes from Panopea generosa, assembly GCA_029582155.1. Lineage (NCBI taxonomy): Eukaryota > Metazoa > Mollusca > Bivalvia > Adapedonta > Hiatellidae > Panopea > Panopea generosa. The sequence goes on from CM055902.1 coordinate 3,068,688, forward strand.
AGCTGAGGAGCTTATAATGCAGTTCCATCTATATTGAGTTTCGACTTTTCCGCTCCCGGGGGACTGCCTTAAATCGGAAAAGCACTGTGCATCCCCCAACTCCCTGTCCTTACCTCAAGTTAAAAGCTTTAGGAATTTTGCAATTACTTGACACAAGTCCGCACCATATCAGGACAATTTGCAGAGTGCATCTTCCAGTCAAAATGGTTCAAAGTCAAAGTCATACTTATAGTTCAAAGGTCATAAAGGCAGTATTTAGTGCACATTTAATATATGGAGAACATTTTGTGCTAATTAATTGCAAAAATCCCCCTCACCCCTGGTGTATGTAAAGGACACAAACTACTGCCTATTTAACCGTTGACCTCTCTGTACAACTTTGACCATGATTATATAAAATCCATCACGCAGTTAATTAAAGAAGATATAGAGCAAACATGAAATATTGTCTATTTAACCCTTGACCTCTAAGTTACAGTACTGTATGACCTTGACCTTGTCAATATGGCAAATAATTGTGCCAAGTTATTTAAAAACGCTCTCATACATTCAAAAATTACAAAATGGACATGATTTGTGATGGCTAGACAGAGGATCAGACATCGCAGCTAGAAATGACGTCTCCCCTAAAAGAGTGATGGGGAGGCATAATAACAGAAAACAGACTTGAGCTAGCTTCAGAAATATCTTATAATTAGGAGCTAAAATGTACTCACACAAAAACGATATTCCCCTCATCTGTAGATGGCGGTGTCCAAGTAAACTGAATTGATGTTTTTGCGGCGTTGGAATTGTGAGTCAACGCCGCTTTCTGAAACAAATGATGTCCTGTTATACTAAATATTCATCTTACAGACTATACAATAAATATTCAGATATTACAAGGAATTATATTGAGGAGAAAGGTAACTGTTTGAGATTTTGTGAATTCCCGCGTATTCACGCAAAATCTCGCAATATCTCATTTTATTTTTGCAATATCTTATCTGTGTGCATACGAGGTCCATCAATACAACTGGATGCCTAACATAAACTGTAATGCAATGTGTTGAAAATTGCTTTCATTCTACAAACCAGTCAGGTCCCGTAAGCTCAGTCAGTGACACATCTGACTATCAGTCCTTGGTTCCGGAGTTTGAATCACCACCAAGCCACAGCTTCTGTGATGATTGGTGTTAGACACAGCTGCTCTTTGTCATCCCTCCCTCACTACTGATTATAGTTAGAAAGTAATCAGTTACTTGCGGAGATGGATGTACTTGAATACTGGTTAACCTTCCAGGATGCCAGGAAAGAGTGGATAGATTAACTGATCATATGTTAGCTCTTGGTTCTTATATTCAAACCAATCATTGTACATACTCAATGCATTATGGCAACTGTTGAAATACCAGTTATGAATTAGGTATTGTATTGGCCTTTCAACCAATTAGTCAATGATCAAACTATATTCAGGCCCGGTTTTCATGAAAATACTTAAAGCATTAATAAATTAATTGCTAATTATCATCTCCGCCTGCCCCCTAATTTTCATGCCACCCCAACCCTTTTTATTTTCATGAAAATTTTTTTTTTTAAAAAAACATGAAAAATTTAAAAAGTGAAAATAAAAAATAAAATCCTCACGCCCTCTCCATTTTTAAGAAAAAATTGAATGATAATCTGGCAATTAATTTATAATGGCCTAAGTCTGTTATTTTACTTAAACTCAATAGCGTGCTCAAATTTCATACATAAACTGAACATATTATTTGAATTTAAGTAAAAATTTTGTATTTCTATGAAATCAGGACCATGAATCCCACCACTATTATCTCCCTTGAATACTCCTGCTCTACAGTATCATGAAGGAGGTAGAAGTAAAACAATGGTTCTATTTTTTTCTGTTTTCAGGGCTTTATGTTGCAGGGATTTATTAATTCTAACCATGTAATAAATGGTCAGTATTTTATAGATTACCTCAGAAAGTTGGATCCAGCTGACTTCTCGACCTATTTTTTCATAACCTTAAATTTTACACTAAAAAGTTTGTAATTTAATGCAAACGTTAGTGAAATTGGCCCTGGGTCAGTAAACCCTGTGTATTCAAGTTGCCTTACACTTAGGGAGTATATCAGAGTAAAACGCTATACAATAAATGTCTTAAAAATAATTATTATCAAAATGGATAAAAACATTTCATTATCATTAATAAATATAACACGAGTAGTTTAGTATATAAAATCGATATTTAAATTGGAGTGGTAAACTTGAAACGAAAATCCCCATTCTAACAAGAGCTGTCGGAGGTACAGTCTCTCGACTACATCTTGTATGAAGTTTCAATCAAATATGTACATGCAGTGACTGCTGAGTTAAAAATTTCTAGTAAAACAAAGGCCCTAATTTGCCAAAAAATTTGGCAAGAGTTATCCAACATGATTAAAGCCTCATTAAACTTCCGAAATGTTCACTTTTTGATAAAAACAAAAATGATTGTAATTAAATGTATTAGATATCTAACTTAGTATTGCTAAAACCATTCCTGTAGACCCCTTAGTGACCAATTTTAAAAAGCTAGAAAATAAATAACTCCGATCGAAATGTATGTTTCTTAGACGAGCGAATAGAACTTTTAACTTTTGTTGACATTTTTGTAATTCCGTAACTAAAATGACTTGGTTGCTTTCCGACTGTCCCTCCGCCAGTGTTTGGAGGTATACAAATGAATACTGCAGTGGAAGTGTGCGGAATAAGACCTTTAGATAAGAGGTTCATTAACAAGATTAGAAAAGTTATGGCTTCACTAATATTATGTATCGTTATTTGGTTTTCTTAAATTAAAATATATAATATTGACATCTGCAATAAAACTTTATCTAACATAGTACGCATTATATTATTTATACGTACTGAAAAACAATGAGTACAGAATACTAGTTTGGTCTTGTAACTCTTGCTCAGGATCCTCCCTTGCATAAACGCGTGATACTATCACAAGCGCTATTATATCACAAATCACTAAATATCGCAGTCAATATTGAGAGGCTACTAAGGGTGGTTTGTTTAGTACAGTTATTAAAGAAGTAATTTTATTTTTAATTTTATGTGAACGATTCGTTGCTTACATGCTTGTCGGTTCCGGTTCATTAATACACTGAGGCAAATAAAAGGGACGTTCTTAAAAACTATTTAAAGAAAAGCGATTATTTAATTTTTAACCGCATCCCATACTGTAGTTCCCCATTCTATGTTTCTCACTGAAGTGAATTGATCATATATAACAGACCGACGGTTTCCCATTTCTGCGGAAGGTGTTTATTGGAAAGAGACAAACATTAATTTATAAACAAAACCTGTTCTTAATTATGTACTAATAATGTGCTTTTTATTTATTTTTTCGTTTGCAAAGTCTCTCAGTGATCAAATAAACACGTATTCTATCATCTGGAAGAGCAAAACTCACTTAAATTAAAACTAAAATCGACCGTTTCGGAAGTTTAATGAGCCTTTAATGTAGTTGATTTCATGACTACAAAGCCATATGTAAAGTTTTAATCAAATACAGTTTGGTGTAATATGGACTTGACATTACTAGCATGCAAAACTTTAACTTAAAATTTTAAGTCAAAGAAGGGCTATAATTTGCATTATATTTATAAAAGAGTTATCTAACCGACGCCTGGGTGAGTAGAATAGCTCTATTTATTGTCCGAATAGTTGAGCTAAAAATAGACAGCAATAAAAAGTAAATACTGTTTGACATGTTTTGCTTTGTCATTCAGACTTTCTAAGATGAGGTATTTTTTTACTATATGTAAACCTGAATAACGGATCAAACTGAAATCAAAATCAAATCATGTGACTCATATAATACGTCACAAAATATATTGCTATTTTAAGCAGAAATATGGTTAAACGCACCTTTTGTACTAGTATAGCACTGACCAATATCAGATGCCAAATGCCTTTAACCCTTTACTTCATATGGACGCCTTTGGACGCCTCTAATATAGGCGCCTTTGGACACCTAATATAGAAGGCTTTTGAATTATTGGGTGAATTATGTTTATATTAACTGACAGAGTAGAAAACAGTGCAGGAAGTGTTCAGATTGCTCGTTACAAGCAATCTGAACTCTTTCTTCACTGTTTTCAAAGGCCATCTGAGATTTGTGCGGGAAAACGCGTATCTACAGAGTAAAGGGTTATTACCCTCTTAATTCAAAGAATGGTGAGGGGTATTAAGTGTTTCCCCTTCCCTTCATTTGTTTGTTCATTTACATTATGCGCAGTTTTCCAAGCACTGAAGTATCATGCCGCAGACACATAGTACGATACCTACCCAGCCATACTATACTGACACAGGATTGACCAGACCTAGAACTATCCTCTTAATGCTGAGTGTCAAGCGAAGAAGCTTCTAATACCATTTTCAAATCTTTTGTATGAACTGGCCGGGGATCGAACCCGCAGCCTTTCACATGTGAGGCAACTGCTCTTTCACTAGAACATTGCCGCGGTATATCTAATGAGTTAACAGGTGATTAAAATTAACAGCTATTTTTATATACCTACCGGGTCACATGATGAGTTCCTGGTATTGGACGGATTATTAGAAATGGAACCATATGTTGTGGTTCCGTTGAGATCTGTACTCTTTCTAGGTTGAATTAAGAATCCACGGAACTGGTTGCCTCCTGTCCCGCTTAGCGTCACTGCAATATTGCACGAATGAATGTAATAAAACTATTTATCACATAATTAAAGATGTAGTAGTGTAATAAACACATGGCATATATTTTACATTAATGTAGTGTAATATCACTTACGATTCATCATTCGTTGTTTCGGTATAACTCGAAATTTTACCCCAGAGACCCGACTTCAACAAATCTTTTAACCGACCCCAATTCGATGCTACATGTAAAATATCTAAGGTCTAGGCCTTGAACTTTTAGAGAAAATGTATTTTTAAAATTTTGCTTAAAATGTGCTTATAACTCGGCTGCCCTGTAGCGGAGGCATTTGTGGTCAAATGATGCTGGTTGAAGAACTCGTCCGGGTTCCTGTAGTTTATAACTGCTGTGCAAGTTTGGTTAAGATTCAATGAAAAATGAAGGTACTATCGCGTCTACAACATTTTCCCTATATAACTCTATGAAAAATGGTGACCCTGTGGTGGCCCCAAATTTGACCCCAGGGACCCGACTTCAACAATTCTTTTACAGGATGTCTATGCAATGATACATGTAAAATATCTATGGTCTAAGCCTTGAACTTTCAGAAAAAAAATGTTTTTTTAAAATTTCGCTTAAAATGTGCTTATAAGCCCTGTGGCGGGCGCATTTGTGGTAAAATAACGCTGGTTCAAAAAACTCGTCTGAGATTTTGTAGTTATATAACTGCTATTTGTAGTTATATAACTGCTATTTGACTCTATGTAAAACAGTGACCCATGTGGCGGCCCCAAATTTGACCCTAGGGACCTGTCTTCGACAAATCATTTAGGAGAGCTCCATGCAATGCTACAAGTCTAGGCCTTAAACTTTCAGACAATGTTATTTAAAATTTTACTTAAAATGTGTTTATAAGCCCTGTGGCATGGGAATTTGATGTCGAATAATGCTGATTCAAGAACTCGTTCGAGAATTTGTAGTTATATAACTGCTGTGCAAGTTTGGATAAGATTCAATGAAAAATGAAGGTACTATCGCGTCTACAACATTTTCCCTTTGTACTCTATGTAAAACGGTAAACCCCTGTGTTTTCCCCAATTTGACCCTAAGAACCCGACTTAAACAAATCTTTTACGAAATCTCCATGCAATGCTTCATGTAAAATATCTAATTATAGGTCTTGAACTTTCAGAGAAAATGTTTTTTAAAATGTTGTTTAAAATGTGCTTATAAGCCCTGTGGCGGGGGAATTTGCGGTAGATTAATGCTGGTCTAAGAACTCTTCTGAGATCTTATGGTTATGTAACTGCTGTGCAAGTTATGTTCAGATGCAATTTAAATGAAGGTGCTATTGTGTCAACAAAGAAAAGGTTAACAGAGGGACAACGATGGACAATTAACCGTGACATAAGCTCTGATGGCCTGGCCAGTAAAGCTAAAAATGAAAAATGGTGTAGTTTGAAAAATAGTCAAAAAAAAAAAAGCATGGTGACCTATTCATTTTTCTAGTGTTTTGTCTTACTTCAAAGTATTTGTGTGCAAAATTTTAAAAAAATCTCTGTGCTATAAGAATTGTAACATAGTTACCTTGTATCGGTTCCCTTGGCGTGTATGTTGACGAGGAGAAACTGACAATATACTCAGTAGTAGATGTTCTGAAATCATTGGTAACATGTTCCGGTTTCATGGTACCACATGCTCCTGATGGGGCACCAGAAGGGTATGCCGATACCATGGCAACACATGCCATCATACAGAACCAGGTTAACATCATGGCTGATCTACAACACAAGATACAAGTTTCACTATCAGTATATAATGTTAACATTTGTAACAACTTTTTTATTGAACAAATATATACTCAACAATGAAAATTTCTACTCTTGTTTGTTTGATTGATTGATTGATTGAATATTTAGCATCATTTTTATGCCATCGAGAGCTAACAGACGATCATTTAACCTAACCACTGTTTCATGGGATCCTGGAAGGTTAACCAGTACTCGTTCAAACCCCTATCTCTGCAAATCACTGTTACTTTCCCGCTTGAATCAGCAGCGAGAGATGAATGATAAAGAGACGCAATGTCATATATCAATATTCACGGAGACTGTGGCCAGGTGGGAATTGGATTCCTTGATTGATATTACTAATAAGATATTGCTAATCAGGACCAGCTTGTGTGATTGAACATTTAGTGTCATCTTTATGCCGTTGAGGGCAAACAGATGATCCCAGTTGCCCTAACCATTCATTCCTCGGATCCTGGAAGTTTAAGAGACAAATGACAATGAGAAGCAATATTTATCATCATGAAGACTGACTGTCTTTGTTCTTGGAAATTTTCTGTAACAAGCAAATTTCTAAAATGTTTAATTTCTATATACATACAGTTTAATCATAATGCACAATTTTAAATGATTTCAGATGACAATATATCACACAAATTTACTTATAAGGGTAGAACAAATTTTAATTCCAAATTATTAAAATAAATGAATTTATTTGAATGTGAGAAATAAACAGGACATTTTAGATAGAAACATTTTTTTTTTTGCTCAGTATAAAATTTTTGTCCTTCATGTCCCCTGGAAAGTGAACACAAGTAACTGATTAGAATAGTAAATTTTAGATTCTAACATCATTTTACGATAAAAAGCTTCAAATGTTACTCAAAAACCACACTGCAAAATGTCTAGGCCACTTTTACGAGCGTTTACACTTTCATAAATGCAATGGATTTTTGGATCAAGATCCTCATAGTCATACACATGCATGATGGCAGTATTTGCCATCAGAAATTGTTTGCCGTTTGGAGTTTGCCATCAGAAATTATTTGCCGTTTGGAGTTTGCCATCAAAAATTGTTTTCCGTTTGGAGCAGTAAACGTACACCATATAGATTTATTACAAATTTGATCTGGGGTTTTTCCAAACACTCAAAATTTGTCCAATATACTTTAGGCAATAGTTTGTAATCCTAACATAATCTTTAATGGACACATGGCAAGTTTAGTAATTTTTTCATATAGCCCTATTTCTGAAAATTATATGATCTATGTGAATTAATTTAGCTTGAGAAAAATTCAATTTCAACATTTAACATCCATTCCTGCTTGTTTGAGAGGCACATTTATAATAAGGTGTCGGTTTGATTTTACTTTGGTTTATTAAATAGGCATACAGCAATGTTGAAATTAAATATTACCCATGTTTAGTGTCAGATAAAATAAACCCTTACACCCGTGAATGCATAACCATATAAAGGTATTTCTCTTCAAATATTTAACTAGCTGACTCTCTCTTAGTTAAGATATAATTAAAATATTTCACAACAGTTTTGAAATATTAGTAAAATTTCCTTAAAGTCCCCAAAACACAACTTTTGATAATAACAAAAATGATTGAAATGAAATGTGCTTATTTAGTAATATTGCTGAAATCATTTAAATAAACCCCTTGTTACCTGCTGTGTATACACACATACAAAATAAATAACTTAGATCGAAATGTGTATTCAAAATTTCTTAAAAAAGAGATATGATAATTGATATACGACATTGTGTCTAATTATCATACGTCTCTCACCACTGATTCAAGTGGGAAAGTTATCAGTTACTTGCGGAGATGGGGTGTGCTCCAGTACTGGTTAATCCCAGGAAACAGTGGTTAGGTTAACTGATCGTTTGTTAACCCTCAATGGCATAAAAATGACACTAAATATTCAATCAATCAACCAATCAATTAAACAAGCGAGTTGCTCTTTTACAGTATTTGTTTAAATTTATCTTTTTCAACAATCTCCACCAATCTTTGGGAGTAGACAAATGAATACATGTATTTTGATGCGCATATCAAATCGAAATTGTGTCAAGATTCTCAGAGATAGAACACAGAGTATGATATTTCTTTTCATAGAAAACTAGACAATTTTACTCACTGTATATACATTAACTACATGGTTGAGGCCTTATGCCATGAGTACTGCCATGTAATATATTTAGGTGACGTATCAGTTTATTTTTAGAATGAGTGAAAAGCACTAGTAGATTGCAGATTAGGACCGTCAGCCTAAGGGGTCCACTTAGTAAAGTTTTGGGTTGAGGCAAGATTATGCATAGTTACGGTACCGAGTTTCCTTTATTTATTAGATATTAATGCAACTTTCCTGCCAAAGGTGTTAATTTATAAACACAACCCATTCTTAATTTTTTAAAATTATGTAAATTGTATGTTTCAAGTGTCTACTTTCTACTCACTGATCCCCTTCTGCCAAAAGGATATATATTTAAAATTGCCAAATTAGTATATTGAAAAGAGATTTCTTAGCTTGGGCTATGGGCCTAGGTTAGACTGAAATAGATTTCCCACTTAAATTACAACATATTTTTGAAGTATTAAATTTAATTTAGTCATGCAGTTTCATTTCATTTCATTTCATTGTGACATCTTAGAAAGAGTCCGAATGACGATGTGAAGTTTGCCAAGCAGTATTTAAGAGCCGTCTATTTTGAGAATGCGATTTTCGTTTCAAGTTTACCACTCCAATTTAAATTGCTGGATTTGACATACCAAACCATTCCGATTTTATTACGAGATGCTTTTTATTCATTTTTAAAATAATTTATTTTTGTAGGACATTTAAAGCGTTTTTTCCTTACATATTCCTTTAAACACATAAACCTCATTAAGTCATTGATCAGAAACTATCTTAAAACAAAACAGAAACAAACTTCGGACAAACAAATGACGTTCTAAGAAATGGGTATTTTACTGGTTTCTTTGCACCAAGCTGATTACAACCGAACCATTTTTAAATGTCTAGATACACCCACATAATTCTTTTTCTACTGTTCATCAACCATCAAAAAAAATTACTTGCCCAAAACCGTAGACCATTTGTGTGTAAACAGATGGACGGCAGGACGGACGGACCCCTTCACCGATCTTTAAATGGAAGAGGCATAAAAACATTGAAACAGAATCATTTGACCAATAATTTGCTACTCTAATGATTAACAGTTATGTTAAATTGTTTGGTTAGCCATGTTTTAAACTATATTTATGATTCAAATTGATATAATTAGTAGCTTTACTTTTAGGTCATAATTAATTAATTGCTAGATTATCATCACCGCCAGACCACCTGGGCAAAATTGCAACAGAATGTTTTTCTTTCATTTTGCAGAGGTACTTATCTATTGAAAATAATACGAAAAGTTTACCAAAGTCTGACACAGGTAAATTTTAGAATTGTAGGTTTGAAGTTTAAGTTACATAGAGTCGTCGTTGTTGTTGTATGGTGTTTAGCATCGCTTTCAACAATTTTTCAGTCATATCGCGACAGTATTTACTTAAGACAGTATTCCAAGTGGTGTCACACTGGAGTATCATGCTGCAGACACATAGCATGATACCCCACCCAGTCACTTTTCTCTAAATGCTGAGCGTCAAGCAAGGAAGCTTCTAGTACCATTTTAAAAGTCTGGTATGACCCGGCAGGGGATCGAACCCTCAACCTTCCATGTGCAAGGCGGACACTCTACCACTAGCCCACGCTACGGCCTTACATAGAGTCAACTCTTTATAAGACACCTATCTAACAAGCTATTCACAGCAGTGTTAAGTTTCATTCATGATCATAATAACACATAGATACATGTAAATAGGAGACAGTTAAAATATATTACATGCACGCACACAGTTTTAAATCTAAGAATAACAAAATAAAATATTTTTTCACATCATTTAACTGTTGTATAACTATGCAGAAAATATATCCCCGGCACCTCCTCCCACAGGTTGAGTGGTCTAACACACCGTTATCTCAGCACTGAGATCATGATACAAGTCCAGTTCATTGAGCTGTAGAGCTGCACGAAGATTTTATGTGAGAAAGTTGGCCAGTTTCTTGCTGAATAATAGTGGTCAATTCAGGTTCATTCTGAGTTCATTCATTTAGTTTAAGCTGCATCTAAAGATGATGGATTTTATAGTAATACAAAAAAATAATATTTGAGGTCTTCATTCTTCCAGCAATAAAACTGATTATGTTGAAAATAGCATTAACCCACACGCACCGTACTCCAATGCAATTTAATCAGGAGTGATTTAAGCACCTTTAATCCATTATTAGCTGTAATGTCAATTAACAACTGTTTACATTATAAAAATGTTTTCAGGGATCTGTTGACTGCCACTTTAGCACTTATAACTTGTGTCGCAAATCAAGTATGAGGGTTGTTCAATAAAACTTGCTTTCTGTCATTATTTTGAAATTTCTTAATTTATCTAAGTGAATTTTTTTTGCAATTTGGAACCTTTTTACAGAATATAATCAAACTAGAGCAACCCAGTGTCATTTGTCAGACTCTAATTCCCATCAAAACTGAAAAAAACAAAAATTCTGTACTTGTACACTCATGACAGACCTTTTAGTCACCAGACGCCAGTTTCACATCTCAACTTGAGATTTTCCTTCACTCAAACATTTGAAATGCTATATCAACATTTACAGTGATCATTTTTGCATGTTGTCAACGAGTTTCAAATTTCAATTCTATTAGGTCATTTATTGAGTAATGAGTTGAGAAATTGACATTTTAAGTAAGAGGGAAGTCGCATCTTGAGATATTTAGTGAAACCTGGCACAGGGCAACGACTATGTTAACCCTTTTCTTTGTAGATACGCGTTTTCCCACACCAATCGAGGCCTTTGAAAACAGTGCAGGAAATCACTGATAACTTTCCCGCTTGAATCAGCGGTGAGAGATGAATGATAAAGAGACGCAATGTCATATATCAATCTTCACGGAGACTGTGGCCAGGTGGGAATTGGATTCCTTGATTGATATTACCGACTAAGCTAATCAGGCCCAGGCCCGGCTTGTGATTGAACATTTAGCGTCATCTTTATGCCGTTGAGGGCAAACAAATGATCCCAGTTGCCCTAACCAATCCTTCCTTGGATCAGGGAAGTTTAACCCTTTACTCCATAGACACACGTTTTCCTGCACCAATCACAGAAGGCCTTTGAAAACAGTGCAGGAAGAGTTCAGATTACTCATAACGAGCAATCTGAACACTTCCTGCACTTGTTCCACTCTGTCAGTTAATATAAACATAATTCACCAATGGGTGATATGTGGTGAATTAATGCTTTCAATTTGGACGAGTCCAAGAAAATGCTTATGAAGCAAAGGGTTAAGTTTGAAAGAGATCTTTGGCCAGTTCCCCTAAACATCTCAAGCTGAGATTTTCCTAAACTCAAACTAAACTTCTCGATTTCACAATAAATGACTATGAATAATTTGAGACAGAACACATCTTTACTCATTAGGTAGAGGATATATGTTTGTTTTGGTGTAAGATCAAATATATTTCACCAAGTGATCACCAAAAGCCATATTCTCAGGAGTGGTTTGCCATGAGTGAGAATACCAGTTTTTGTGATCATGGTATACATACACTTCTCTATGTACCGGTTCATAACATATAGAGAAAGTCTTCATTTGTAGGTAGTTTGCCAATATAATCTCTTTACAAAGTTTGCCTCACACAGTCACTGTGAAAGGACAGTTATGAATATTTAGTCATGTACAGTCGAACCTGTGTAAGCGGTCACCTCTATTAAGCAGCAACCTCTCTTAAGCAACCATATTTTCTATTTCCAACTTCAATGATTTCACAGTCAATGAACTTGTATTAACCCTTTACTCCATTGATACGAGTTTTCCTGCACCAATCACAAAAGGCCTTTAAAAACAGTTCAGGAAGAGTTACGAGCAATCTGAACACTTCCTGCACTGTTTTCCACTCTGTCAATTAATATAAACATAATTCACCCAATAATTCAAAAGCCTTCTATATTAGGTGTCCAAAGGTGTCTATATTAGAGGTGTCCAAAGGCCTCTATATGAAGTAAAGGGTTAAGCAACAACCTGTCTTAAAAGGCCATTTTTGATCCTGCCCTTGACTGGCTGCTTAAGACAGGTTTGACTATATATATATACATTTTGAGATCTTCCTCCACCAATAAATATATAACCCATTACTGAAAAGTGCTTAAAATGGCATTAACCCCATTAAGAAATAAAATTTCAAGTTTAAAACGATCACTGAATTGATCAGTGCTCATATTGACAGTGCTCAGTGGTGCAGAAATTTAAGGTCAAGTAAGGATTTAAAAAAAAAAAAGTAAAGGTATATAATAGAATGAAGTCTTGAAAGACAGGTGTACGCATATGACACACTGCAGTCATCCTAGGTGTGTCACAGTCACATAGAAAATATAAACTGAGGCACCTTAAGTAACCAAATCGTGATTTCTTTTCAATAGCGCTTAAACATTTCAATTTGTCGTCATGATTTTCTTTGTACCTGATTTACACATTTAAAAAAAAACATGTTATGAGTAACAAATTTAAATTTTCATTGAAAATGAACGTTAGGAATTTAAAATAAGAAGAGATGAAATATTATAATTTAGTATGCAATATTAAAGGGAATATGATAGGATTTTTCAGCATTATTATTATACATTGTACTAGGCTAAAAACATTTTTTCCAATATATCATGCCGGGCCTGAATAGCTCAGTCGGTTACGCGCCTGACTATGAATCCAGGGGTCGTGAGTTCGAATCCTCCGCCCGGCAACAGTCTTCGTGATGATTGATATACGACATTGTGTCTCATTATCATTTGTCTCTCACCACTGATTCAAGTGGGAAAGTTATCAGTTACTTGCTGAGATGGGCTGTGCTCGAGTACTGGTTAATCCCAGGAAACAGTGGTTAGGTTAACTGATCGTCTGTTAGCCCTCGATGGCATAAAAATGACGCTAAATATTCAATCAATCAATCAATCAATATATCATGCCTATAAAACACACACTGACTCTGTATTGTTAAAAGGATATATATTTTAACATGTCAAAATAATATATTGAAAAGGGATTTCCTAACTTGGGCTATGTGCCTAGGTTAGACTAAAATAGATTTCCCGCTTAAAATTGCAACATATTTTGTGACATATTTAAATTATGATTTCTTATAAATATATCATATTAATGATAATGAGGTGCTTTTAAACTATTTTGATAATTATTTTATTTTTTAAGACATTTATGGCGTTTCATCCTGATGTACTCCCTTTAACCATGGGTTGCTGAATTCCACAAATTTCAATTGAAATTTTAAATCCAACTAGATTAAGTCTGAAATCTGATGTATGATTGAATATGTATTATTGTTTTCATTGCAGTTGACAGGATGGCAGATGATACAGCTGGTTACAGCTATATCAAGTACTGACATTAGCTATGCTGCATCAGTGTTACAACCAGAATGAGAGTAAAGGTGTAACTCAGTTAGGGCAGCATGACCCCCTGCAACAATAATCCGGTTGGGTGAGGTGAGTGGGGTCAGCATATTTGTTGTCCCAACATGTATTTTGATCAAAAACTTAATGGTGTAGCTGCAAGATACATAAAACACTGTACATGGCACACTTATTATTCCTGGCGGCAGCGAATCCAGTGCTTGTTTTATAGCAGTGGCACACAGTCGTAGCTACACGAAGGCAATACAGGCTAGTGTCTGCACTTTCCCGTCTGCGTGCGTGCGTTTAAATAATAATGCATAAAAGTAAAAAAAAAACATTTGCATAAATAAACATATTTTTCAAAAAATAGTAGAATTCAGCAGTTGGTGTTTAAGATATCAAACATTTTTCGGAGCGGTTCCCCATTTTCCAATAGCGGGAATAGAGAAGAATTATCGCCACCAGTGGGAGACACACTTCCCACACACTACCCCCAGGTTGCCTCTCTCCAATAATTGAAATGCTCTTATGCCCATTAAAGTTGCCCAAAAAGGCAATTTAGCTGTTCCTTTTATAAAAGAAAATTTATTTTGCAATACAATATTGAATAAGTATATAATACTTTGCAGGTGTGACATGACAATACTAAATTTATTATAAACAGCCAGTTTCACAGCAATAAGTGTAAATACTTTACATTATGTATGCATCAGATCACTATTTAATATGCAAATAACAAGATTTTCATTTCGATTAGAAAATGATGTGGTCTGAGATGCACAATATAAATTTAAAGCTACCAGTGCACCGTAAGGTTCAATATTACTTAATCATACTTTATAATAAACTGTAACATCTTTCAACCTTGTTTAATTTGATTTCATGCTAACATTGAGGAACTGTCTTAAAAGGAAGAATATCAAGTGAAAATGCTATAAATATCTTAAAAAAATAAAAATATTTTTAAAATGGATAAAAAGCATCTCATTATCATCAATAAATAAAATCCAAATTGTTTGGTATGTTAAATCCACCAAAATGTGGCAAAACCAATATTTCAATCGGAGTGGTAAACTTGAAACAAAATCCCCAATCTAAAAATAGACAACACTCATATACTGTTTGATGACCTTCATGTCGTATTCGGACTTTTACTAAAATGAAACTATTTAACTACGTGTAAATGTATGAAATTGGATTCAAAATAATGTAACTTATTTAAAACATCACAAAATATGTTGTAATTTTAAACAGAAAATTTATTTTAGTCTATTTTTTTACCTAGGCGCGTAGTCCAAGTTAGGAAATCCCTTTACAATTAATTATTTTGGTATGTTTAAACAGATATCCGTTTTTTCAATAGGGGGTCATTGAGTATATATATATATACATGTATATATAAGCATGCTATAATGGAAAAAATAGTTTTGATCCAATTTTAAAATTTTGAAAAATCCTGATATATTCCCTTTAAGGAATGAAATACAAATATTATTATGTATGTTACAGTTCCTATTAAATGCTAACCGCGGACTTAAGGTTTTTTCTTTATTACAGACAAAAAAAAAATCCATAAAAGACATTAAAAATATTTTTCTTCTTTTAGATTAAAACTTATTTATTTTACTTTGATTGGGAAACAAGTTATTACAATTTCTACAAATAACGCTCAGTCTTCCTGGGTAGACACCAGTACTTGATCGTGCTAATTTTAGGACAACACACATATCCCTTGAACCCACAACCCTCCTTTCCTCGGTTCGATGCTCTACCAGACACTCAACATATTTCTTCTTTTTTAAAATCGAAAAACAAAAAAGTATGTTGTTTATGGTGTTTAGCGTCGCTTTCAACAATTTTTCTGTCATATCACAACGGTGTCTACTTGAGACAGTATTCTGAGCGCTGTCACACTGGAGTATCATGCCGCAGACACATAGTATGATACCCCACCCAGTCACATTAAACTGACACTGGGCCAACCAGATCTAGAACTGTCCTCTAAATGCTGAGCATCAATTGAAGAAGCTTCTAGTACCATTTTTAAAGTCTTTGGTATGACGCAGTTGGGGATCGAACCCATGACCTTCTGCATGCAAGGTGGACACAAAAAAATATGCTATTTATTAAAACAAGAGGCCCAAGAGGGCCTGAGGATGCTCTACTGATTCATAGTGGCCATAGCACTTTTTGAAATTTCACAATATTTACCCTTTTTTGGGGTCCTCTTAACAACTTATGGATAAATACCCCCACCACACCTACACTGAACAAAATCTTAAATTGCAATGAAAATGAAATATTTTAAATTCCAATACCATTCATCTTTAAAACTGTACAGAACCCTTATACATCTCAGCCCCATGATTTGTCAGAACTTCAATCACCCACTTTTAGGGATTTGTTATGAGCAGAAATAATTTATATTTTAAAAAGAAGTTTTTTTGTACTCATGGATGCTATAATATTCCTATGTAAAAGTAAAAAAACACATTACAGGGCCACAATTGATATGCAGACTCTTTAATTCTTGCTGATGTAAGGATAATTTATATCAAATATGAACTGACTGAAAGGTTATTGAGAGGAAGCTTTGTGAAAATTCCCAATTTTAACCTTATTGCCCCACCTACTCCCTGGCCCCTTACGGAAGTTCAACCCTCTTTATTGAACAAAATCAGATTTATTGTTACTAGACAACGAATACTTTAGATCTCAAATTAAACAACATATTTACCCAAATGGAATAAAAAATGTGAATTTTCCATATTCCTATAGTATTCCGATGTAAAACTCAAAGACCTCTTACAGGGCCTCTATACATCCCAGTGGCCCTTGATTTGTACAAATTTAAAACTTTTAATCATAGGGATAATTTATATCAAATATGAACAAATTGACTGTCCGGTTGTTGAGGACAAGATTTATGACAATGTTCCTTCGTATCGAACAAAACTTTATTTGTTATGAATAATAGATGCATCAAAACTCAAACTGAATAAAAAAAAGTCATAAATGAATGAAAAAAAGGAGAATTTTTCGTTTTCCAATAGTATTCCTATATAAAACTCAAAACCCCCTTACAGGGCACCTATAAGTACAAGACCCTTGATTTGTACAAACTTTAAACCCATACTCATTGGGATAATCTATATCAAATATGAACAAATTAGACTGACTGGTTGTTGATTTTTGAAAATGTTCTATTTTGACCGTTTTTTTACCCGCCCAGTGACCCTTGTGGAAAGTCAATTATCCTTATTGAACCAAGTCTTATTTCCTATGACTAGATGATACTTCAGAATTCACATTAAAATATTAATTTTGCCTAATAGATAAAAAAAATGAGAATTCTCGTTTTTCCCATAGTATCCCTATGTATAATTCTAAGTCCCCTTACAGGGCCCCTATAAATTTTAGCCCCTAAATTATTATCTACAATCAAACCCCTACACATAGGTATAATTTATGCCAAATATGAACAAATCTGACATACCGGTTCTTAAGAAAACAATTTTTGTAATTTCCAATTTTTACTCTTTTGGGGACACTCTTGACCCCTCAAGAAAGTGGAGCCCAGTCATTTTTTACAAATCTGAACCTCCTTCATTAATCAATGCTTCTGTGAAGATAGAGGCAAAATCATTTCCATTTTAAAAAAAATGTTAATTATAATGACACGTGTCCCCATATAAACCCACGGGCTATCATTACTATATAAACATTTTGAAAATCTGTTGGGTTGTTCAATGTTCTGTATTTTGACATGTTCTGTACTGTAACATGTTCTATATTTTAACATATTCTATTAATAAAAATATTACAGTCATGGTTTCTACAAAAATGTTAATCCGGTTTAAAATTCAGAACTATACCGGGTGTACTAGATAGATATTAAATCAAGATTTCAGAAAGGACAAGGCTCACAATAAATGTTGAGCTGTTTGAAGTCAACTTACCTATACTCACCAACCCTGATTGACTGACTGATTGATTGAATATCTAGCATCATTTTATGCCATCGAGAGCGAACAGACATAGGTATTGGTTGCTAGGAAATGAACAAGATCTTGTAAATTTTGCTGTTCATCAATAAAAAAATATCGAGGTCTAACTGGGTAACAGATAACTTTCCCACTTGAATCAGCAGTGAGAGACGAATGATAATGAGATGCAATGTCGTATATCAACCATCATGAAGATAGTGACTGGGCGGGGATTCAAACTCACTACCCAGGATCGATAGTTAGACGCGCTAACGACTGAGCTAACTGGACCTAGCAAGTATAAACTAACTTTGAATTGATTATTATACCTCTTTGATCTGTGCTTGAGAAAAATGATGTCATTAATACAAATTATATTAAATGTTACACATCATTTGTGGAGAAAGTGGCGCTCAAGGGTCAGTTTTAATTTACTGAAAAATAAAGTTATTTTCAAATGGGGGTCACTAGTTACATCTGAGTCACCTGAGACTTCCCATTCTCAAGTAACGAATGGATAATATTTACAGTAACATAAAACAACAGTTGAATAAGCTCTATATTGTTATCGCCTTCCATCCAATCAATAAAAACAGTTTATGGACAAACATATGTTACACTTTAATATATTCAATAATTACAGCTCCCATGAGCGTTATTGTACATTAAATTATGAATTTCACGATGTCTAGCTGATCTTGATGAGGTTTCTTGATTGCATAGGAGCATAATCTTCTGGATGCCCAAGGGCTACATGTCGACCCCACCAGCACAGACCTGTGATAAAACATCAGTTCATTATGGTGAACAATGTTTGCACATTACAAGATATTGAGCGGACACAAAATTTTGTAAGTGTGATTGCGACTTTTTAATTTCGGTCTTGTGCGAGACACATCATCTGATTATATTGAACATGAAATTATGTGTCATGTTATTTTAAAATGTGTTCATGGTTTACAAGATGTGGTGCACACACAAAGTTGTGTTGGTATTTCTGACCTTGAACCTCTAAGTATGACCTTGAACTTTGACCTAAGGACCTAGGTCTTGTGTGAGACACATTGGCTGTTTATGGTGAACATTTAAGCCATATAATTTAAAAATGTGTCAAGTAGTTTACAAGATATGGAGTGGACACAACATTTTATACATATTTCTGACTTTTAATCTCTAAATGTTACCTTGAACTTTTGATATACTGACCCGAGTCATGATATATAGCCTGATTATGGTGAACATTTGTTATTTCAAATTCTTGTCACGTGGTTTAGAAGATATGAAGTGGGAACAAAACTTTTTTGTGCCTATTGTTTTAGCTTTTATCTTTAAGAATGACCTTGACCTTTGAGCCAGGGACCTGGGTCTTGTGCGTGACCTATTGTCTGATTATGGTCAACATTTGTGCCATGTTATTTCACAATCCCTCAATGAGTGAGAAAGTTACAACCCAGACAAGATTGCATGCACACATGGACGTACACACACACACACAGAACAGTCATTGTGATGACTATGTAGAGCTGACACCGCAAGCAGGTTCAACAAAAATGGTATCTTATAGGGATTCTGTTTATCTATCTCTGTAAAATACATTTGTGATCTGTATATTGAGTGTCAACCCGTAATAAAGTTTCTATGAAAACTGACTATTTTAAAACATTTACCAATAACATAATGGAAAAGATCAAGAACAATATCAACATGGTAATTGGCACATGCCCTAAGAAAATGCTGCAATAGAAATATTGTGTATGATATTAAATTAAGGGCTTTTTGTAATATTGTTAAGTCCAAAGAGGACCATTTACTGAAGACAAAATCAGTCTGACCAGAACATCCTGACCAAGTCTATTTGATGTTCATGATGATGTATGTTAAGTTAGAATTGAATCTCATGATTGTCAACTGTACGAATTTGAAATTACAAGTACAAAGTAATATTTAAGTATATGATTCTGTTACACATACTTGTAATACCATTAAGTCAATAAACGGGCATTAACTTATGAAAAATTAATCTTGACAGTATATCCATGTCCACTTGATGCTGATGATGTCTATAAAGTCTGATTTGAATCTGTGTTACCTGTAGGAGGAGCTGAAATCACTGACCATAGCAAAGTAAAATCTGTCTTAAGCAGCCAGTCAAGGAAAGGAGTAATAGTAGCCTTTCAAGACAGGTTGTTGCTTAATACAGGTTAATTTGCTTTGAAATCATAGAAATGGAAAATAGGAAATATGGCTGCTTAAGGCAAGTGGTTACTAAAAGAGGTGACTGCTTACACAGGTTTGACTTTTCTAGTATTACATGCATAACCAAGTAAAGTTATGGGCATTAAATTAACTCTTGGAAAAAAATCAAACCAAAACTTTAGAACAATACACGCAGTGTCCTTTTGTGGATGATGTCTATCAAGTTTGATTTGAATTTCATGTAAACTGTAGGAAAAGATGAAATAGCAATGTACATGTGCACAGTTCATTTTTATTTTGATACAGATAAGACACGTATATAGGTACTCAATTATAAAGTGGTTGCACAAGAGACAGTAATTACCCGCTTTACCTATACCAAGCAATGATGAACTTGCCCAATTATCAACTAACTTTGAATTAATTGTTATAAGTAAATAGAAACAATGAAGAAATAACAAAAAAAATGACAGAAATCCTGAAAATAAAGTTTGATATAAATAAAGAAAATATTCATTTTAAAAATTTCTTTTCTTGTTAGATGTTGTAAATTGATTTATCATACAGTTTTAATTCTAAACATGTTTATGATGCTCATAATTAAATTCATTTATGCACATAAGAGTAATTTTTATAAGAATGATTGAATTTCGCAAGCTAAAATAGACGTTAAAAAACCCTTCCTGTTTTTGGCAAGATCCTCCCTGTAAAAATCACTAAACTCACAGGTTGGGGTTATGGAAATATCTCATGTATAATGAGGAATGATGATAAGATGTACTGACCACCCTCAAAACTAAAATACATAACAATCAGGTACTGTGGAAAAAATTATTTACTTGAGGTCATAATACACCAAAAGTTGTTGTTGTTGTATGGTTTAGCGTTGCTTTCAACAATTTTTCAGTCATATCGCGACGGTGTCTACTTGAGACAGTATTCTAAGTGCTGTCACACTGGAATATCATGCCGCAGACACATGGTATGATACCCCACCCAGTCACATTATACTGACACCGGGCTGACCAGACCTAGAACTCTCCTATAAATGGTGAGCGTCAAGCGAGGAAGCTTCTAGTACGATTTTTAAAGTCTTTTGAAGATTGAACCCACGACCTTCCGCATGTGAGGCGGACGCTCTACCACTAGACCACGCCGCGGTCTTACACCAAAATACTTTAGAAAGGCAATACTCAGATAAACAGCCATTAAACATTGAATTCATTATCCATTTTTTAAAAAGATTATTTTAGTTGAAAATAATCATCTTCCTACTTTTCCTGAAAAGTTTCATCAAAATCTACTGCGATTATCACTTTTTATTCATTTGAAACATATAATGGATGGACAAAAGGCGATCACAAAAATACCTAAAAAAGACAATAGAAACAAAATCTGAACATCAAAATACAGATTAATCAATAAACTGAACAAATTTTAAGTAAAGGTGGAAAGATTTTACATTGTCAAACAAAATACATTTCAATAAAATCGATTAAGAATTCAATGTTTTATATCTGTTTATGAGTGTGGTGTTTCTAAAGTCTTTCTATGTAAATTGATTGCTAGATTATAGATTATCATTCCAACCCAAAAAAAGTAAAAAAATAAATAAATACCCCCCCCCCCCCCCATCTCCCTTTTCAAGAAAAATGGATATTAATCATATTAATCTAGCAATTAACTTATAATAGCCTAAAAGAAAAAAAACAAAAAAATATGATAAAGTTCATGGTACTATAATCAACATCTAAAAAAAAATAAAAATAAGCGTAAAACCAACACTGCTGACATAAAATATAAATATAAAAAATAAACTTACCTTAAGTTTACAACTGAACAGCAACTAATATAATGCATTATACTTTTCCTCCTATTCATAAACCGGTTATTTTTATACTAATACTCTACCTACAGATGAAAAGTTATTTATACCTTAGATAAACACATACGATCTCATAACCTCTGTGTACAAACAGTATAAAAAGTGTCTGATTCAATGGTTATAATGGAAATAGTGTTCTTGTCATGTGAATTAACCATATATCAGAAGTAGGGCACAACTATACTTTTTAAGTATGGATGAAAATAGTTTACAGGCAGGATTAGCTCAGCTGGTAGCACGTCTGACTATCAATCCAGAGGTTGTGAGTTCGAATCCCCGCCCAGCCACAGTCTCCGTGGTGATTGATATATGACATTGTGTCTCATTATCATTTGTCTCTCACCGCTGATTCAAATGTGGAGTTATCAGTTACTTGCGAAGATTGGATGTGCTTGAGTACTGGTTAACCTTTCAGGATCCAAGGAAACAGTAGTTAGGTTAACTGATCGTATCTTAGCCCATGATGGCATAAAAGTTATGCTAAATATTCAATAAATCAATCAATTCTCTGTTCCAAATATTCCCCGATGCACCTTTCTCATTTTCAATATTAGTCCCACTTTATTTAAATTGCATTAGGTCATATCACATTAAATGGGATATCACATTAAATGGGGTAACCATTATAACACATTACATGCAAAATAAATTGAGGCATGTAGTTTTATTGGTGTAGGAAACCCTCAATCTGATCACCTCAGCCTTTATGCTATGCAACAGACCTCTGACATTATAAGGCGCCATTTTGGAACTACTTTTAGTCACATGATAAAATAAAATGGCACCCCCCTTATGCTACCTTATATACATGTATGTTGAAAATATAAACGTTGGTTAATCAAGACTGATATTTTAAATTTCCTATATACATGACCAATGTCGATTGTATAAATAAACAAGAAATGTCACTGTTAAGTGTCGCATGCCCCCCATGTGAAAAATAACAATATATGATATAATAGGTAGCGATGTATCCATGAATATCAAGAGTAATGGACTGATGTTTCAGATTAGACATGCAATTTAATGGGTTTTTTTACATTAAAGCATGACCTTGACTTTTGTGTAACCTTGACCTTGACATCTGATGTAATGGTCTGGGTATTGCAACAGTTAAATGCAGGTGAAACATTATCATGACATGCTGAGCAAGCTATTTTAAAATCCCTAAATCAAAGTTTCATATCAATTGTTGATCAATTGTTGATCAATTGATAAATTGAGCGAAGTGTTTTTGAAATCCATCCATGTATGATAAAGTTAAAGGACAGACTTGAAATCTCAAACAGATTCAAAGTGTTGTCATACATACTCAAAGTGTGACCATGACCTTTGAGGAACAGGTCTAGGTCTTACTAATGACACGTCATCATGTCATCAATATAAATTGAGACAAAATAAAGACAAAGTCACAGACCAGACACGCAATATCAAACAAATTGAAAGTGTGACCTTGACCTTTGAAGAAAGGTTCTGGGTCTTACATGTGACACTTAATTATGTCATGTTGATCAACTTACCGAAGTGTTTTTAAAATTTATTCATAGATGACAAAGTTAAAAACCGGACAAGAAATCTTACACAGACTGAAAGTGTTGTCAAACAAAATCAAAGTGTGACCTTGACCTTTGAGGTACGCATGTGGGTCTTACACGCGACACTTTGTAACGTCATGCTGATGAATTGAGCCAAGTGTTTTCAAAATTTTATTCATAGTTGACAAAGTTTCAGACCGGACATGAAATCTCAATCAGACTGAAAGTGTCAGCAAACAGCGTTAAATTGTGACCTTGACCTTTGAAGTGGGATTCTGGGTGTATATAACGCGCGACACGTCGACATGTTATGTTGATCATTTGTAGTATTTATAAAATCCATCTATGCATGACAAAGTTACAGGTCGGACACAAAATCTCACACAGAGTCAGTGTTGTCAAACAAACTCAAATTGTTACCTTGACCTTTGGGGGGTCAGGGTGTTACTCGCGACACATCATCATGTTATGTTGATCATTTTCAGCAAGCATCATTAAAATTCATCTATGCATGACAAAGTTACAGGCCGGACACGAAATCTCACACAAACTCAAAGTGTTGTCAAACAAACTCAAATTGTGACCTTGACCTTTGAGGTATGGGGTTGGGTCTTACTCGTGACACATTGTCATGTTCTGTTGATCATTTGTTGCAAGTATCAACAAAATCCATCTATGCATGACAAAGTTACAGGCCAGAAACGAAATACCGGACGGAAAGACAGATGGAAAGACAGACGGACGGACGCTGCAATTGCTATTTTGGGGGGCATAAAAAAATTGGGGGGGGGGGCATAAAAATTATCTTAAAACAAGTCCGAATGATGATGTGAAGGTCGTCTAGCAGTATTTGAATGCTGTCTGTTTTTAGAATGGGATTTCATTTCAAGTCTACCACTCCGATTTAAATATCCATTTTGTCATTTTGGTAGATTTGACATACCTAGTCATTTGGAATTTATTTATTAATGATAATGAGATGTATTTTAACCATTCTAAAAGTACTTTTATTTTTTAAGATTTTTACAGTTTGGATATACTCTCTTTATCTTATTTTTTTTATGCAAATAACATCAATCAGAACTTATGGCAGACTCACACAAACTCAAAGTGTTGTCAAACAAACTCAAATTGTGACCTTGACCTTTGAGGTACGGGGTTGGGTCTTACTTGTGACACATCGTCATGTTATGTTGATCACTTGTAGCAAGTATCAACAAAATCCATCTATGCATGACAAAGCTACAGGCCGGAAACAAAATACCGAACGGAAGGACGGATGGATGCTGCGATAACTATATGCCACCCAAAAAATTTTGGGGGGGCATAAAAAATTGATATAGTAACGCCATATATTC
This sequence comes from Panopea generosa, assembly GCA_029582155.1. NCBI lineage: Eukaryota > Metazoa > Mollusca > Bivalvia > Adapedonta > Hiatellidae > Panopea > Panopea generosa. The sequence continues at coordinate 3,093,626 of CM055902.1, forward strand.
AACTTAATGACAAATACATGATCTGTTACTTTCACGCGAATGAACACAGACTTGTAACACAGGCAAAGAGGGTTAGTGTATTCTAGAGCTATACACGAGGTGTATTATACGGAGGATACGGAAATACCCGATGTTTCACGATTGGGAAACCCTTAGAGAACAATGTTTGTTTCTTCATATGGAGTTGTATACTCCCTCTCTCAACAGTACGTATACTTCAGTTGTGTAACAGTGGTTAGGCTGTCCTTAAAATATAAATTGTTTGCTCACTCAAAATTGCCTTTTAAAGCTTTTAATTTTTTTTTTCATGGTTTCTGTCCATTTTTCTTTAAAATGACTATGCAAAATTAAAAATTTGCCAAAAAAAAATTAGCTACCTACCTACCCACATGAAAAATACTGGGTCGGAGCACAGCAAACAACGCTCCTAGGCGGTTGACCAATACTTGACACACCTAATCAATGCAGGTTACTGACTACTTCCGCACAAAGTCGAAACAAAAAGTAACAAAGTTAACTGCCAATCTTAATAGAGAATGGTCAGATAAGGATTGAAATTCATGACGCCCTGGATTGACAGTTAGAGATGTAACCAACTGAGATAATGGGCTTGTCACCTCAGAACAAATTTGAGCAAGACCATTGCTTTTCCACAAGTACAAGTAACTGGCAAACTTTCTCATAAAAGATTTTGGACTGAGTTTAAAGCTCAAACCAATTCCCTCAGTCTTGGGAGGTAAAAGATCAGGTACAGAGGACTCTTTAATCTCATATCCATGACCTCAGTCTTGGGAGGTAAAACATCAGGCACAGAGGACTCTTAAATCTCATATCCATGACCTCAGTCTTGGGAGGTAAAACATCAGGCACAGAGGACTCTTAAATCTCATATCCATGACCTCAGTCTTGGGAGGTAAAACATCAGGCACAGAGGACTCTTAAATCTCATATCCATGACCTCAGTCTTGGGAGGTAAAACATCAGGCACAGAGGACTCTTAAATCTCATATCCATGACCTCAGTCTTCGGAGGTAAAACATCAGCTACAGAGGAACCTTGTTAATGTTCTTGTTATTTTATGGAGATTAGCATCGCTTTCAAAAATTGTTGTTGTCATATCGCGACAGTGTTTAATTTAGACAGTATTCTAAGCGCTGTCGCACAGGAGTATCATGCCACAGACACATGATGGAGAGATATTTATTTTGATAATAAATGTACATACAAAGCATGGCTGCAACATGATGCATGAACAATATAATAACAATAATATAATAATTTCTATTATATTCATGCGAGAGTTATCTAACTTGGTTATTGTAGCAGGTTTGATTACTGGGAAGTCTTGTGTAAATTTTCAAGTCAATACATGCAATGGTTACTGAGACAGGGATTTGCAGGAAAAACTTCAACCAAGGTGTGACGCCAACACTCGCATGAGTGGAGTAGCTCTATTTATTCTCGGCATAGTTGAGCTAAAACTTAAAATGTTCCGGTCCAATATGAAACACGTTATCCAAGTTGAGACCAAAACGTACAAGTTTATTTTGCAGTTTGAAGTCAAATCTTCGGATTTTGAGTTAAACTGAGATACCAGAAAGAACATGAATAATTTAAGTGACACTGAATAAGAGATGTTACCAATAGTAATGATGATGGTATGTTACCTCACCCAGTCACATTATACTGACATTGGGTCGACCAGACCTAAAACTATACTAGAATGCCAAGCAAGGAAGCTTCTTGTATCAAGTCTTGGTATGACCCCGCCAGTCAAACCCATGCAAACCTTCCAGTTCATTAACACACTGAGGAGAATTAAAAAAATGTTCTTAAAAATTATCTAACCGCAAGCTTAATCATGGCGGCTATTTAATTTTTTAACGTATTCCCCACAGTCCTCTCTCTGAAATAAACTGATCATATACTGACCGACACATTTTTGAACAAGCTTTGATACCCCTTTACTTCATATAGACACCTTTGGACACCTCTAATATTGAAAGCATTAATTCACCACGTATCAGTAATGGGTGAATTATGTTTATATTAAATGACAGAGTGGAAAACAGTGCAGGAAGTGTTCAGATTGCTCGTTACGAGCAATCTGAACTCTTCCTGCACTGTTTTCAATGGCCTTCTGTGATTGGTGCGGGAAAACGCGTATCTATGGTGTAAAGGGTTACTACCCGTTTTCTGCCGAAGGTGTTTATAAATCAGAAAGAGATCAACATCAGTAAACAAAACTAATTTTTAATTATTAAAAATAATGTACTTTATGTTTATTTTTTTTGTTTGCAAAGTTTTTCAGTGGTCAAATAAACATAAAAACTAGCATCTTAAAGACTAAAGCCGACTAAAATCAAAACTAAATAAGTTTAATGAGCCTTTAATAAAATATAATCTCTTCAATGCTGTCAAATTGGTCCGTATCTTGACCAAACTCAAAAGGCACACTTAGTTTGATTGCAAAGAAAGCTCAGAGCTTATATGAACCACTCTCGAGTCATCTTTCTGGATAGAACCAGTGCGGCATTTTGTTTTTTGAAAGTCATTAGGTCAAGCTGAGGATCGAACCCACAACCTCTGATACGAGCGGCCAGCATTCATTCCACTACACTATCATCCAGCTTTTAAACACAATTGCAACGTGACCTTAAAAATATGCAGACACTCTTCAATGTTCAAACCAAACAAATTAATTGTTAGTTCACAAGGCGAGTACTACAGCCTACCAAACTGAGCCACCCACATCATACCGTTTCCCCAATCAACTTTTAAACAGGTATAAAGTACATCATGTCAAAATTGCATGTGACTGTTAATAATGTATAAATACTTAGTCATGTTCTAGAGCTAGGAACCCGTGTGGTTCCAGGTTAGAATAGAATCACTGATGATCTCTGCAGAGCAGTAGGAATCCTCCAATGGGTGTCATGTCCATTTTATCATTTTTTGTCATGTTCATTATTGTGGTTAAATGGGAGAAAATTCATCCCATGACCTGGCTACCCTACTCCTGAAGAAATTGAGTTAATTAACAACCAAGTCTGTTTGAGTTAAAAATCACTGTTATGGTATCTTATTTTCGCGTAGGTTTAAGCATACAGTTTAACCTGTCTTAAGTACCCAGTCACGGGAAGGAGCAAAAGGGGCCCTTTAAGACAGGTTGTTGCTTAATACATTGTTGTATGGTGTTTGGCATCATTATAACAAATTTTTTTTAGTCACATCGCAACGATGTCTACTTGAGACAGTGTTCTGATTCTGCCTCACTGGAGTATCATGCCACAGACACCTGATATAATACCCCACCCAGTCACATTATACTGACACCTAGCCAACCAGACCTAGAACTCTCCTCTTCATACTGAGCGCTAAGCGAGGAAGCTTTTTGTTTGTCTTTTTTAAGTATTTGGTTTGACCCGCCCAGGAATCAAACCTACAACATTTCACATGTGCGACAGATGCTTTACCACTAGATCATGCTGCGGTTTTTATATACAGGTTAATTCACTCTTAAAGCAAAAACAATGGAAATAACAAATGTGGTAGCTTAAGACAAGTGGCTGCTCAATAGAAGCGACTGCTTATATAGGTTTGACTGTATATGTATTTATATATTGTCAGACTACCTATGTATACCTTTGTTTTGTCATTCAAAAACAAGAGTGCCTGATGATGATGATGATGATGATGATGATGATGATGATGATGATGATGATAATGATGATGATAGCCCTGAAAACTGCCCACCAGTAGATTAAGGGACTGTAGCATAAAATTATATAGCTTTTTTCATCATACAAGGACCATAACTCTGATATTTTTAATTATCAAATTAAGCCAGTCAAAGAGCCTTTATTCAGTAATGGTACATCTTTTTTGCCAGACAGTTAACAATCTTTATCTGAAACGTCAGCATGAAACTAGAACATGAATAAAACAGGTTCCCAATTTCTGCTTTCTTCTAGTACAGTCATTATATAGGAGAGTAGGGGATACTTTATCTCTGGTCACAATTTACCTGAACTCATTACACATTAATTGACCATACAGATTGAAGTGAGAACAAATCTGTATTCATTGGTAATGGAAAACATGCAAAATATTCAATATACTGGTAAATAGAGTAATAGAATTTCAAAAACTTCAGTTGAGGAAAATCTCAAGTTGAGATGTTTATTGAAATCGGGGCCTGGTTCCTTTGACATTCATCTCTGATATTTCAACTTGAAAGATGCCTCTGCTATAGTGTTTAATAAAAATTTAATAAAAAAGGAACCAAAACTACTGTCAATTTTGATTGATGTTAACAAATACTGAATTTGATTTGTACTTTTATAATTAATTACATCTACACACCAAATATTAATTTTAAATACATTATAAGTCTCTGATTCAGATGTTATTTATCAGAAACCACTATTTTACAAAAGATTTCACATGGTTATAGAACTACTGTAGAGTCTATGAAAACAGGTGTTTTTGTTGAGAATTAAATTTAGACCAGAATGAGTACCACGCGTGTTTGGTTATCCCCATAATTAGAAACAACCTATACCACAACATGGTCAGCTTAGACAAAACAATCTACTTTCTTCATGATCAATATGTAATACATCTTGACATTTGTAACCCATCATATTTGTACCTATAATCAATTCATTGTTGATCATTGGACAAGTTCATCATTGCGCGGTATAGATAAAGTGGTTAATTCCAACCAATTCATACCTGAATAAAATGAACTCAATAAATTTTTCAGTTATATAGTGATGGTGTTTACTTGGAGGAAAAGAGGAAGCTTCTAGTACCATTTTTCATGTCTTTGGTATGACCCCACCAGGCATCAAATCCAAAAAATTTAATTTTTTTAAATGAAAATAAAAAGGGTTGGGGTGGCATGAAAATTGGGGGTGGGTGGGGATGATAATCTAGCAATTAATTTATTATGGCCTTAAGTAAACAAAAACAGACTGTACATCATTATCAGCAGGAAAACCCATCCACGTCAGTTGTCATTTTTCAAAATTTACAATTTACCTGCTTAAAGGCAGGCTGCATGTAATACATGTTAAATATAACAACAAGAAAAAATATAGAGATGGAAAGACAACTGATTGAGATTATGTGACCGCTCACATATTCATGCAAAATCTTGCAATATCTCGTTTTTTATTATCTTAACTTCCATTCATCTCAGGAATACAAATCAAAATTCTTACATTGCAGAATGAAATGTCATCAAAACAATCCCATTCCCAGGAATTTGTGTTGAAGTATTTGTGATTAAAAAGTTTATATACTGCAGCTAAAATAACAACAAATTACGGTAAATTTTCCTTCAAACCACAATATCTTTCATTCAAGAGCATTTTACATGATTGAAACATGTTTAAACATCTAAGATTACATACAACTTACAGTTTATGTACAAGAAATCAGTTACCTATAGATGAATTATGAATGATTAATTTGCAAATTATAAATCCTGTGTGCTGTTTCATCAACATTTAGTCAGGAGATGCAAGTTTCCTATCCTTCTATACAAGTCCTTGATAACAATAATAATTATAAAGATCTTATTTCAGGAGACATTTCATTTGAGCAAAGCAACCTAACATGAAGCCTTCAAATCAAGGCCCCTTATACAGACTAAATCTGAAACAAAATTATAACTAGACAATACTAACAGAAAACAAAAAACATCAGATGATGCCTGAAAAGCTAAAGTTATCACACAAATCAAAAGCAATCTAATAAAATAAACAAACCCCATTCACAACTTTCGGAAATTCACTTTTGCAGTATTACTGGGATCTTCTTGTGTATTCAGCAAACATTATTACATTCTAATGCAGTGCCTAGGGATAAAAACTTTTTGTTTACAATTTATATCATGAAGTGATCACACTCGGTGGACGCTTTAAATATAGTGGTACAACCACAGGGGCTTGTTATATAAAAATCTCAAAATTTTCACCCTTCACTTTCCAAACTTATTTGAATAGTTTTCGATATAGATCAATCATGCATATATTATATTTAGCAATCACAGACAATACTATACCTTCAAATACCTCAGTCACAAAATGAATTAAATTTGTTTCACATTTTTTTTTACTTTCATAATTTTTTACAGCATTGTCCATCATGTTTGTGTTCTTATTTTTTTCATCGAGACAAGCCCCTGTGGTTAAACACCCTGACAGCAAGATTCTATCTATAAAACTTTCTGGAGAACTTGTACTTGTAATTTAAGACTGTCAGTGTAACAAGACGGCTCAATGGTCCCAAATCACTCAAGTGTGGCAAAGGAAACCTGCCAAACAAGGCAATTTTTAATGTACTTTTACCATACACATACAACATGTATTGTCAAATTCGCCCCCTCAAATATTCATTGAGATCTCATAGTTACAAGTTTATTGAAATGCTGGTGTCCGGTTTGAACATGCGCAAGATGAAATAAAGCAATCATTGATATTGCGAGAGACATAACTAAAATATAAATTATCTGAATTTGCTAAGATCATTTTTTTAAATGGGGTTACATGTCATTTTCAACACATTTCAGGTTATATATATAGGCATTATCCAGTTTTATAGGTGGTGGAAGACCTTAGAATGAACCCGAGTAGAACCAACGCCCTTCCGCAAGTAACTGGAAAACTTTCTCACATAAACTTTTTGGAGCAAGCAGGACTTAAACCTACAATCTTAGCGGTTACAGGTAAGTGATCTTGAGACGGTGTTTTAGATGACTAGGCCATGGAGGACCCAAAAAAATAATTATCCAAATTTTCTATCCAAACCAAGAAAGCAATGAATGATTATCACTCACACCGAGTAATCATTCCACTTTGATTCATCATTACCACAACCACTTCAAATCATATAATTAACGTCATACATTTAATAGGTTCTGTTATAGTTTCAATACAGAATTGCACATTCACACTTCATTTCCATTTAACACTACCACAGTGATATAGTTCGGAATTATTATTTTTAGTTCTGTCACAGCCGCAGAATTTTTACCTCAATCCTTAGGAGTGAGATAAAAATTATCACACACCATAGCTCATAGGAGGAAAAAACTCTATAAATGTCTTAAAAAATAAAATTATTATCAAAACAGATTAAACAGATTCTCATTGATAAATAAAATCTGAATGGTTTGGTAAAAGTACTTGAATTTCACAAATGTTAAACGTTATTAATTTCATTAAAATATGATCAAACAAAAAGAGCTCGTTTTTTCCCAATTTTGAAATTGAACTAAAATGAAACACTTAAAAAAAACACATGACGTTTGCTTGTGATTCTGAACGATGCCAAGTGAACACCATATGATACTAACATAAATGTTGTGTGTTTTTAAGTGTTTCATTTTTTATTTGAAACTTTCAAACCTTTGTTAGTGATCTGACCTTGTTTTGTTCAGTAGATATTTTTTCCGTGAGTCATTGGCTACCGTACCCTTATACAACAATTATACACTAGTAAATAAATTTTTTAAAAAGGTTTTCCATTACCAGAGTGTGAAGGTTTACAATATATCAGTCGTAAACTTTACATTTGAACACAATTATTTACACCATAGCGGTTTTAATGATGGTTTATAATCGCAATATTTCGTTCAAAATGGAAAGGTAAATAAATCAAGTTTTATGTTTATCTATGTATTTGTAATGTCCATTCACGACACCATATTCAGGGTTATATGCCAATATACTCCCTTTAACTGGTAATTGTGTTTTTACAGGTAGTAACAACAAAGGTTACAATATATAAACCAATGCACTTGAAACCTCGTAACCTATATAATATGTCAATTGTATTAAAAGTCACCGAAGCGAAAAAGAAACCAGTATTAAGTAAAGAAAATCATTACGTACCTGGTTAATTGTACACGATATCCTTTGACGTGTGATTTGTTTTGTTTTTTGGCGTGACTGTTATGTGTTATATACAGCTCAAGTTAATAATACTCCACATTACATGTCAGATCATCCTTGTAGGTTAATCTAGTAGCTCTCAGTTTCTATACATGCACACCTGAATCACCTCCATTCATCTGAAAACATCAATATATCTATAAATAAGCACAAGTCTGACCATGTTGACACATATATATAGGTATTTACTTAAATGTGTATGGCAGCGTATTGTTTTGTTGTAATCCAAGTGTAAATAACACTTCTTTCAGTCCGACACTAGACAAAGGTTATGTATGCCCTGGAGGAAAGAGTTGTTCTGTCTTATTTTTTATACACAATAAATTTACCTGTACATAATGAATGAATAAGGTTTTACAGCGTACCAACACATTACAGGTTATTCAACACCAACAGGAAGGAAGATTCCAGGTTCACACTACATGTACAAAAACAACAAATTAACATACAGTTTTAAAAAAAAAATACACCAACAAATGAATATGCAGAATGAACCTAGAACCTCGATACCTGCAGAACTGCAGAGTTTCAGCAAATTCTATCGTATTACTCAAATTGTCATTTCTTACGACATGTATGAGCCGCACTGGTCCTATTCTTGCCATCACTCATATGACTCCCTGAAACCACACAGGGGCTGATAATTTAACCACCATAGCGAACATGACAAAAAAATGATAAAATGAACATGACAACCATTCGGAGGATTCCTACCCCTCTGCAGAGATCGACAGTGATTCTTAGCCGGAACCACATGTCCTGTACATAAAACATAGTATATAAATAAATAGCCATTATTCATATCTAAAGTTGTTTTGACTGAATCACAGGTCAAGTGTATTTAAATAAATGCATACATAATTCATGACCAATGGTACATTATGTTATGAGGGGTGGTAAAGAAGTTTGTTCATATTCCCAATAATTTCTGTAGCAATGATGGCGATGTACATTGAGTATATTCATGAACAAATATTTACAAATTAATAAAAATATATGTATGAAAAAAAAATGTTAATCAAATAGAGATTTTATATCGAAGCTTCTGGTATTTTATTTTGTTGTGAGTTTTTGAAAATTGGCATGTGAAAGTTACAGAGCAGACAAAATTGTGTGGATGGAAGGACGGACTAGTGGAATCAATCTTATAGCCCCCAAAACTGATTTTTAACCAGTATGGGACTAATAAATTTAGTGTATAACCTACGACTTATATAGAGAAGAAAAAGCAACTGATTGAGATGTTATGAAAGCTCGCAGATTCATGATTCATGGAAAATTTCCCCAAATACCATTTTCAATTATCTTAACTTTCATTCATCTCAGAAATACAGATCAAATTCTTTCTTTGCACAATGAAATTCTCTATAAAACGAGACCATTCCCAGCAACTTCTGTTTACAATTAGTGAAGTACTTATGATTACAAAATTTGTATACTGAAACTAAAAATTCAAGGAAAGTACTTGAAATTTATTTCAAACTGCAATATTTTAAATTCAATATCATTTTGTTTTTGTAAAACATTATAAAACATCTTAGGTTACATACAGATTACACTAATTTTTATGTAAAAGAAATCAAATGCCTGTGAAATTTGAATGATAAATTTTCATTTTATTAAGTCTTTACATGCTATTTTATCAACATTTATAAGAGATGCAAGTGTCCAATCCTTCTATATATAAGTCCTTGGTATAACTTATAATAACAAGCTAGTTAATAGTGATGACATGTACTGAACAGTATTAAAAGGTCAAGTGTGCAGTAAGGCCATATAAAATAAACTGTCTGTTTATTGTTTCACTGCAGAAAAAGAAATGGGTAAGTCAATAAATTTTTATTTGATATTTTATTCTTTTTTTAATGCCACCTTTGAACCTGTCAAAATAATATATTAAAAAGGGAATTTCTGTCTTGGGTTATGCCTCTAGGTTAGACTAAAATAGATTTCCCGCTTAAAAATGCAACACATTTTGTGATGCATTAAATGAGACACATGATTTCATTTTGATTTCAAATTGATCCATTATACACATGGGTGGATCCAGGATTACAGTTTCGAGGGGGACGCAGCATAAAATCTGAATACGCCATTTTTTTTTTAAAGATTTAATTCGCAATTGATACAGGTTTACACAGTAAAAAATGTTTCATCTTAGAAAGAGTTTGAATGACTTCAAGAAGTAGTCAAGTGCTGTCTATTTTTAGAATGGAGATTTCGTTTCAAGATTACCACTCCAATTTAAATATCGATTTTGTCATGTTTTGATGGATTTGCCATACCAAACCATTCAGATTTGATTTATTAATGATAATGAGATGCATTTTATTCATTTTAATAATTATTTCATTTATAAGACATTTCTAGCATGTGTTTCCTGATATACTCCCTTAAATGCACTAAACAATCGTTTCCCTTACTGGCCAATATTTTTTCCAATTGGGGAGGCCAGTACGTACCCCATGGGATGTAAAAAACAACAATATGTGAAAATAAATGTCCAAAGATGCCACATGAATAGACTCCCATAGTAGTAATAGTAAGGGAAAAGATTGTTGTTGCATTTACTCCATAGATACACGTTTTCCCACAACAATCACAGAAGGCCTTTGAAAACAGTGACGAGCAATCTGAACACTTCCTGCACTGTTTTCCACTCTGTAAATTAATATAAACATAATTCACCCATTAATTCAAAAGCCTTCTATATTAGGTCTCCAAAGGCGTCTATATTAGAGGTGTCCAAAGGCGTCTATATTAGAGGTGTCCAAAGGCGTCTATATTAGAGGTGTCCAAAGGCGTCTATATAAGTAAAGGGTTAAGCTCAGCTACCACCTTCACCTAAAAACCATGTACAGAAATGTGACAATCAACCATAGATACCATATTCTCCTGAATAAATGACCCCTCTCACCCCCATGGCGATAAATTTTTCATAAGGGTGCATTTAGTTTGTTTCAAGAAATCCAAATGTAGATTTTGTGTAAAGTGTCATATCAGTAAAAAGAAACCTGCAAACTGTCAAACATTATATAAGGTAACTATAAAATATACTTTTTGTAAAACAATTATCAAACATGTTTGTGTTTATAACACTAGTTGATTGTAGTGAAATTTAATTAAATAAATGTATGGAACACTTTATTTAGTGGGAATATATAAATTAAATCACAATAAAAAAAAAAAATTAAATAAAAATATGGATATGCTTTTCATCATTTTCTTTCGGTCACAGAAATTTGGATCAAAACAACAGATACTTCTGCCAATTACCTAATAAACTATTTATTCAGTATAAGATTTTCCTTTGACACAGGGCTGTATTTAGTTATAGAATGCCTGTGTTATTGTTTTCGTGGGAATAGTCATGTACACAAGATTTAAGTGACAAGGGAAACTATGACACTACAATTTTTGTTTGTTTGCAACTTTCTTTCAATATTTATTGCACATGGAAGGAATATAAATGGACTAGTTCAGTCTTTAAAATATTTTAATATCACATGAAGGTAAAATAGTGCAATGTTTAATTAGTTGAAAATAAACATTTTGCATTTTGATACTTCCAGGTTTTTTTTAAAAAATTCCACAATTATGATAGCGAGGTATGGAGATGGGCGAGTGCGACTTATACATGCAGGAAACAGTAGAAATTCTTATTAAACTGTAACCTGTATTCAAACAGACTTAAAATATATATTTTGCATGTATTTGGATAAAAGGATTTCTGGCAAGTCATATTATTTTTCATCATATAAATTGTTGTGGGCCTTGGGTGAGAGGTGAGGGAAAATATTTGGGAGGATGTGGCAATTTCAAATTTACTACGGAACCTAGTGCATATCAAAGCACGTTTTCGAACGATTTTTAAATTTTTTTATTTGATCGTCCTCTACGTACATACTCCATTCGCTTTTTTATGAGTTATGGACAATCTGGCCCTACGCAAATCCGGCCCCGCTACCAATCCGGCCCCTAGACAAAACGTCCTTGGTTTATCCGGCCCCATTTAGCATGGTCAATCCGGCCCCACTTTTATTTTATAAATTATAGCATTTATTTTTTGGTATTTCTAATTAAAAAAGTAATATACTGAATAGTTATTATATAATTTGAAATGCACATAATAATTACTGCGGGATTGTTATTGAAAAAATGACTGGTAACGGGAATTACATAGTACACATATAATAATCAATGATTGTTAATGAAAGTAACTGTTTTGGGAGATTAAATTGGACAAAACACACTTATGATTTATAATTTAATTTAATAAGAATGGCTATAGAAAATGAAATGAATATAATTATATACGTCGCTTGCTCTCTCTCTCTCTCTCTCTCTCTCTCTCTCTCTCTCTCTCTCTCTCTCTCATTAAAATCAAAGATATTTACAAGAAAAAGATAAAAAAAACCAAAAAAACTATCGCCTACTTCTTCGATTAAAATAGAATGCAGCACAGTTTGCACAATGCACAACCCGAGTAATCAAGTTTACCTTTAATTTTTAAAAACCGTTAACTGAATTGTTTAAACACTAAAAAACCCGTATAGTGGTTATTACAATGTGCGACACAAATTATCAAGTTTAAGCTACCATGTTTATTTCATGAATATTTAAATGATTAATAACTGCATCATATATTTTATGTATATAATATTTGTTATGTATGTAACAATATAATAATTAACACTGTTATTACTATATAAAATAGAAATAAAAAGTGGGGCCGGATTGACCATGCTAAATGGGGCCGGATTGGTCAAGGGCCGGATTCTCCATGGCCGTTTAGGAATGGGGCCGGATTGTCCAGGTTCCTTTTTTTATGGGTGGATTTTCCGCACCGATTTCAGTGCAGAAGCCAAAACACTCATATTAGGCCGTGAGCTAAGACCCAAAATTTAACAAATTGGTACCAATCAGACTGGCAAATTTCTATACTATTTTTTGAATAGATACATGTCTGTGGTATATGAAAAAGTCAGGGGGCCACCTCTGAGGCACAGCTTAGTGTCTTATTTTAGTGAGTTTCTATAGTAATTGTAAATTCATTAAAATCATTACAAATAATTTCTTATTTTTTAATATACAAAACAGTTGCATTAGTGCAGTGGATAATTGTTATATGTGTTAGCCAATGGTGTTTAAACAAGAGCAGAAGTGTTCTTCTGATATAAAATACCGCATTAAGCAATTATTTTGTAATCATTTTGTTTTTTTATGTTACAATGACATTTGACGTTAGTTTTTAGAAGTAATATTGATTTCCGATATTTCTATTGAAATCACTTCCTAGATTTGTTTATAAAGTATTAATGTAACATAAACAAAAATACATAATAAAACACAACTGTATCAGATAAATTTAAAATATGTAATTTATTATAAGTAGTAATTTCTTGTAAACAATATTTACGTTACATTCATCTGATAAAAACAGTAATATAATCGTTCTTAAATCATCTTTAAATATCAGATCAAATTCCTGCAGGCTTTGATTCATATTAACGCCAATATGGTTTCATCTCGTTCTAATGATTTTATATAATGTTCTGTGGACACATATTAGTACAATACAAACACATGTTTATAACTTTATATAACATAAAATACGTTACAAAAATATGAAATGTAACGTTGACAAGTGGTATTTATTCACTTCTTTAAAATTTAATTATCAAGTTTAAATTGGATCAGATCGAATTCCTGCAGGCTTTGATTCATATTAACACCAATATGGTTTCATCTCGTGCTAATGCTTTTATATAATGTTCTGTTGACACATGTTAGTACAATACAAACACAATTTTATAACTTTATATAACATATAATACGTTACAAAAATATGAAATGTAACATTAACAAGTAGTATTCATTCATTTTTTTTAATTATAATTATCAAGTTTAAATTGGATCAGATCAAATTCCTGCAGGCTTTGATTGATATTAACACCCAAATGGTATCGTCACGTCCTGATGCTTTTATAAATGTTATGTGGACAAATGTTAGTACAATACAAACAATTTTTTATAACTTTATATAACATATAATATGTTACAAAAATGTGAAACGTAACATTTATAAGTAGTATTTATTCATTTTTTTAAAATATAATTATCAAGTTTAAATTGACCAGATGAACTGTAATTTAAATCATACAAGTCTGCTTATGATTTCCATATAACATAATAAGAATGACGATACATATAGGTACACTTGCAAAATATGGAATGTTTTTTAGACAATTTTTACATAAAATAAACTTCTGTTTCAAGCAATTTTGAACTCTAAAATAACATAATCTTATACTGTAATAAAACACTATGTGTATTCAATCCATTCTGTACATTTTCGTTGTTACAAGAAGTAGTTGGATAGTGTACGTGTCATCATTACTGCCATTCTCTCCATCAGAGCTTTCTCTATGTTCCGTATCAAAACTCTTACTCGATTTTTGCAGACGGATGAGCATTTTAGTGCATTTAACAGACAATGACATGTTAATTTACATTATCTATAGTACTCGCAGGAGACATGAATTCTATAACAACCTGTGTAGCAAAATATCACTTCATCCATTTAGCTTCCAACTAACCGTCTTCCATGAACCATCGGTGATCTTTTGGACTTGAATTTCAGTATAGTTTATTGGGCTTCTACACCAGATGTCTGATAATTATCTCGCAATGAGTGGAGATACAATGTGCCTTCACAGGGTGGAAGTGTTTCCTAATTCAACACCAAGATATTAAACCCGAAATATCTTGTTGCACAAGCTATTCACTTTAGTATTAGTAGCCTTTGCAGCATATATTCTACATTTGAAGTCTTGGAGAGATGCAATCAGCTCGCAAAGTAGTACAATCCATTCTTCTCCTAACTTTAACATAGCTGATTGGAATACACTGATTTTCATAACAAATCTAATGGCAGACACCTTTCCATGACCATTGACCACTGGGTCACATCTGGTAAATGCTTGAAAAACTTCCGATATCACTAATAGAGTTTCCATATATCTCTGTCTTGGTCCTACATCTGATAAATATATGCTCGATCTCCCTGTAAAGTGCCAGACATAGCGTAAACACATAATCTGATTCAATGGCAATAGAGTTAAAGTGTTGACTGGCATGTAGCAGCATTTAGCAGGGTGCGAGTTTCAGTTTTTCGTGTGAATATGCTGAATCTTCCACATGACAAACAGTATCATGCGTTAGTTTATAACATTTGTTTTCTGATGTTGCAAACATCTTTTCGTCACCTAAAATGGCAAGGTAGTACGGGACCTTCCAAGTATCAACAAGAAAATTGGTTAATGCTGCCTTGCTTTCTGGAAAACCTTAGAGGCATCTCTATTGCTGAATTGGTTGTCCTCTATTGATATTACAGATCCACAATCCACTACCCAAGCTTCTATTATTCATCTCTGCATTATAGTTTACATCAAATACCATGATAGTACTAAAGCTATTCTTGCATTGCAGTATCAAATGTGTTTTTGGACAGATCTCCAAACGTTCTCAACACTAACTTTGTTGACAATCATCATAGCATCACTAACACATACTGGTCTATATTGGACATGTTCCTTGCAAGTGCAGATTTATTTGTTTTCTTGAGGAAACCATGACAGTTAGCCAATGCCAAGGTTAATGGTCCTGGTGGATTTTGAAGTACTTCCTTCACAACCAAATGTCAACTAGATGCTACCAAAACAATGTATTTAAATAACTGATTATCATCCTCGAGAATGCATTCGTTACAAAAAAAATTAATTGGTTTTTGAACGCTACCGAATATACTTAGGTGTTTCCTTCGCAATATGTCGTAAAACTAATCATATGGATTTTCTTTCGAAAGATTGTATTCTTGATCTGTTTAATAAGCATATATAAAGCATTCTCTTCCCTTTCCTTACCACTTAAAAGATCATTACAATGACAGTAGATATTGCTGTAGCTGTTGATAAAAGAGCACAACCATTTATTCTCAAGTATATTTCTTGGTCTAAGTTGTCATCCTTTTGAATGATCTGTGCTTCAAGATCAACATGGATAAGTCTCAAGTTAGCTAGTAGGATCGCTTTTCATCCATACATCTGTCTGTCTGTCTGTCTGTCTGTCTGTCTGTCTGTCCGCATGTCCGAATGGGTATTTAAATGCCTATGGTTTAGGTATGATAAGGTATTTTTGACAGTTGAAAAACAGATGAAAAAAATGTGCAACTGTTTCTAATCACTTAAACGCTGCTTTTATATGGCTAAAGATCACTTAAATACCTATTAGTTCGAATGTCTGTCAACAATTTCTATAAATCACTCCTCAGATGCTGCTCGATAGGTTTTCACCAAATTTTAAGTGAAGTATCTTACTCGAAGTTTGTTCAAATTAAGACCCTGGTGTCAAGACTGGACCCGTCCCAGAGGCTTATCAGTTATTTTCTTATTCAAAATTTCAACAATATTCTTCTTGGAAAGTGCACTACTGGCTTTGATTTTTGCAATTAGTATCTCTCAGGTTTATTTATGCCATGATCATAGGCCCTGGCCACCAGAAATCATAATTTAATAAAGTTTCAATAACCGATCAGCCAAATTCGTTTTTATTCAGTATAGATGAATAGGAGTTTCAAATTTGTTCAAATGAAAGGGTTATGGCTCATTGGGGCCCCAGAAAACGGAATTATTTTGATCATCTTAAGAGCTGGATCATTGTTTAATCATAACATTGGGACGACTGTGTCCTTTAACCCTTATCCTTCTATGGACGTTTGGTTTTATTAGAATATACACACTGTAGTTAAGAGATTGACTGCATATATCTTCACCCTGCTATAAAAAGTGTATTTCTTTGAATAACATAATCAATTAAATACAGACCAGGGATTGGCTAGCATTCAGCAAAATATAACCAACGAAAGTGTTGATATTTTGACATGTTAGAAACCCATGGAGCTGAATGTTTGTCTGATCTATTTTTGGAATTATATCTTATTCATCTTGAGAACTCTATTGTTTAGTAATTAATTACAGTTGGAACTGGGTCCTTTAACAGTGATCTTATGATCTCCATAAAGTTTCAGCAGGTATCTAAAAAGGGATGAAATTGTGGATTTTCAAAAGTATCGTCTTCAGATCTTGAGCATTCTTAAGTCATTATAGTTGAGACTGGGTCCTTTAAAGAGGAATACATATCAATAAGGGACCAGCAGGGGTAGAAGAGAAGGGATTAATGTTGTATTGTGTTAAGAGTCCCCTTCAAAATTGTTTCAGTCATATCTAGTCTACTTGAATCAGACAATATTCTAAGCGTTGCCACAAATATCATATCATGTCACAGACATAATATGGTATGATACCAGCTCAGTCACATGATATTGACAACATGTCGACCAGACTTAATCTCTAAGTGATAAGCACCAAGTGAGGAAGATTCTAGTACCATTTTAAATCTTTGGTGCGACCCGACCGGGGATCGATCCCATGACCTACCACATGCAAGGCAAAAGCTCTATCACTAGACTACCACTTCGATTAGAAAAAATGAAAATGTGAATTTTCAAAAAGCTTTAACTCAAGATCGTAGGTCAAATGTTATCATATTTCCTATAGAATTTCCCTATGGTAGAGTTTTCTTTATTCTAATAAATTGACTGGGGTCTACCGAGGCCTTGTATTAAAAACACTTCTATAGTAAATATGAGAATGCTATAGGTAAATATAGCTTTTTTTAATCTTTTGCAAGTGATATGTTGTTGGTCAATTGGTTGATTGTCCTTTATCAGGATTGTTCAAATCGGGTTGCTGGGGTGAAATTAAGGGCTTCTGCAGAGGTTAACTTATACAAAGTGTTAATAAGCCGATGTATTGGGTTTGAATATTTTACATCTAGTATTGTCTGGTAGCCCTGTATAAAATTTGATCAATCTGGACCCCTTTTGTCAAATTTAGGACCTCCACAGGGGTCAATCCTTTACTCAGGTGATCGACTTACATGGGCTTTTTGTTTAAAACAAATGTATAAATATTTCAAGTTTGTATTTTCATCAATTTTAAGTGTTCATGAATTAATTTCTTTAGAAATAAATGTTAAACATGATTAACCAATGTATGTATATAAATTATGACTAATTGTCAAATTGTGTAAATATTGTGCGATTTACCCCACAAAAAAAAGAGTTTAACACCTAATTTTGATAAAATCTATAGTTCCTTTTTAACCTTATATCATATCTGATTAAAATATTAGGACATATACCATCTAACATATAAAAAAACATTAAATTTATACAATTTTAATGCAAAAATGTGTTCTTGGTGTTGATGGTTTTAGTTTTAATTAACAAAATCCATTTATTTTTCAACAGAGTGTGTTTTAAAGAAGAACATTACAATTTTCATACATTAATGTGATAAGTAACTTAAAACACATACGTTTATGCAGTTAAAATTTGAAAATCTGGTGTATATTATAGATAATGACATTTTTTAAGAAATTGGCGGTCATTTTGGAAGCCATTTTGGAATTGCTCATTTTCAGACATTAAACTGTGCCCGAGATATGGCCCCCCAGATTTTTTTTGGTGAAGATATATATATCTTTCAAAAAATCATGATAAGGGGAATTTGCCAGAAAATTGGTACCAATTTTTTGTTTAGCTCACGGCCTATATTGTTTAAAATATGTAATATCATTAGCAAAAACTCTTACCGGTTGTTAAATAAACACTTTATATATGTTCATAACGTAAAAAATATCCACAAAGCAGCACATTTAACACTTAAATAACTTAGTTCTACATACAATCCTACTTTCGAATCGGTTTTGACAGTTATCACGTGACGCGCACCTTCCAAGCGTCACAGCGATTTGAATAGAACACTGTGATGGAAGCTCTACGCGGTAAATTGGAAAGGCAATATTTATTATGTTCCGAGAAAGTAACATTTCCTGTCACAGTGTGTATTCAAATTAGACAAACCAATACTTGTGTTTGTGTTTTGACCAAAAAAAAAGAATATATTCATCACTTTTATAGTTTAATAAATATTATGTGTGTAGCAGAAGTGTTACTTGTACTTTATAAGTAGAAAACGGATAATAAGATAGTATAGCGTTCTTAAGGATCTTTTTCACTTGTTATTGAATGTATGACTAACATGTTTACTGTGAACAAAATAGTGTTTAAACTAAATGCTTCCTGTACACTTCCTTTGGCAAATAATGCAGCCACACACATGCCATTGTCTTTCTCCGCATTGCTTCGACTTTGGAATATCCGTTATTTTCATAATTTTTTTAATCGTCTGCTACCTTTTTCATAATTGATCTTTTGTAAGTGTATTAAGAGATCGACATAATGTTGTCCAGTACGGCCACCCATTCCTACCTCCTGCCAATATATCCTAAAACACTTTAAGGAGCTCATCAGTTAATGATGGTTTATATACTTCCATGCCGAAAGCGTATGTTCATAAATCTCTTGTAATCTTCTATCATAACCGTTGAACGTATAGTAAAAAAGCAAAACTTAATTTTCAAAAGATAACTACATGCGCCAATAATACACAATGATAATGTTTTTTACCATATTAACTTATGTACAACGTTAAGCCGATGTCAAATCCTTGATGCATACGTGGCTATTGAAAATAATCTTGTAGTACTAATGAATTATGGTCAACGATACACTTATTAGCTCTAAATTGGTATCAATCCATATTGCAACTGAAAATAATATTGCTATAGCTTCGTCAGGGATCTGTGGGTTGAGTAATGCAATGCTTAAAACACGGTTCTATGGTTAGAAATGGAATGATACATACGTTATTCATTATTTAAAATCATTATTAGACATTCACAATATAAGAAACTTGTTTTACTGTTAGCTAATGACAATTCCCATTTCAACAACAATTTAATATACTGTCAATAAGTAGTTGGAATCATTAAAAGTTGTGTGGCCAATACATACGATATCAATTAGTAGAAAACTTAGAAATAAATACCCAAACAGTCGTAGCTTGTCACCCAGTGTTGTTCAGACGGACATTATTTAAAATAATGAAAGCTGCTGAATATTATTGTATTTAATCACAACCCAATATAAATGGCAGATATATCTGGATATTCGTGTACAGACTTTAGTGTCAACGGTTTACAAGAACACTAAATGTTGTATGCATTCACATGTCCTTTCCACCAATATACGCGGTGTTGAATACACGCACATCCGTTTAATATAGTCTAAAGAGAAACAGAGTACTTGGATAGGTAACGTTTATATTCTTATTTTTCGACGCCCATACTTAAATTGACTTGTGAGTGTTTACTTTTGCAATATTTCACTTATCCCAGCTCTGTGCTCATATATATAAGAGAAACATGCGTTTGAAAGCAAACATTTAAACAAGTTGATTTAATCAAATTTATTCTGTTTATGTGGGGTAGGGTGCGGGTAATAAAATATTACAAATTACAAAATATATATCATAAGACAGAAGAATGTTTTCTTTTCTTATTTGTCTATAACCCATAGAGATATGGAGCACGTGGTCAAGCGGTAGAGCACCGAACCCATGATCGGAGGGTCGTGAGTTCGATCCTCCGCTACGGCTATGTGTGGTGTCCTTGAGCAAGACATTTTTCCGCAATTGCTTTGTACTGGTTCTACCCAGGAAGACTTCGAGCGTGATTTGTCTAAGTTGTAAGAACTTGTTTCACAATCAAAGTAAAATAAATAAGTTTAAACTAAAATAGAGATATACAAGTCCTTGCTATAACCCATATATATATTTCTCTCTGTTAATTTTTCAATAAAGATCTTATTTTTTTATTTATTCTTCAGCAGTAACAAATCACTTAATCATAATAATATTCATTAAAATAATCATAGGTTTGAAACGTGACGAAATATCGGACAGAAGAAAACTTTCTCATTCCTCTATAACCCATATCGCTCAATCCGCCGAAGTTCTGATTTCGCATGTACATGTTTCCACCCAGTAGCTCGGATCTAGCTCGCATCTAACTCCACTTATATAAAATGGCTGCTAAATGACAGCAAAACAAGGTAAATTCGAATGTCTTGGTCATATTCACCGTCTATCAAACTACAGAGGACAGTTTTTTTGCATAGCACGCATTTATTATTCATTATTTTATCAATATAAATCACCGTTTTAAGGAATTAACGATTGTTTACGCAGTAATTGCCTTCGAAAAAGACGTATGTATGTGGTCTAATTTTCCACTTGGTTTTGTTCGGATGGAAATGAGAGGTAAAGGGGCTTGCCTCACCCCTATTACGGCGATTAAATGAGACTATACGGAACCATGTTTGTTTGGTATTTTTTCTTGAAGATTTATATACAATGTATTGCAATCACTGGCAAGTGAATATTTTATAGTCACATACCACTATGATAAAAATCAAATGTGTGACTTTTAATTCATAGAACTAGAATCTACATTCGGAATTAATAATTTCATAAAGAACTCAGACCGTCAGAAGAAAGACTATAGTATAGTGCACCCGTTTCATCATGCCGAGATGACTGCAGCGACTTCGTCATAAATAAATGGAATATTAACATCCCTCAATCGTCTTAGGTGATTTGGAGATGTCAACACTGCAACTGCGGTTTTATATAATCAAATTAACTCAGCTTGACAGTTTGTCGATGGCAAATGTTTGGGGGAAAAGTCAACACCTGGGCTGCGTTCAGTTCGGTCAAACGTTTTATAACGTTAGCTAACATATTTTCCTGAACACTGGCTCAACCTCATATTAGCATGCAGTACGCGTTAATTTTTGGGAACCAGGCATTAAACATGTTTGCTGTTTAACGGTGCTGAACACAGCCCTGTTGCCCTCAGCTTCATTACACAGTATTTATAAGAAATACTACCTGTTAGTATCACACTTAAACTTACTTAAAGTATATCTGGATTAAAATAGATCTTCTACATCTTTTGTTACGCCATATGATTTCGTATTGTTTTGATCTTTCATATTAGTTACATATTGTTATATTTGTTTTTATAAATTTATAGAGTTCTAATGACAAGGTCAAGGTCACCTAATTTCAATATAGAAGCGCACATTACCATTTTACGAGAGGGTATCGAGTTAAAGGTAGTAATATTATTTCTACAGGTCACCAAGCATTATATGGATATTTTATATTTTTGAAATAGGATTTTATTTTAATTTCATCACTCTGCTTGAACTACACTTTCTGTCATGTTTTGGCAGATTTCAAATCGCTCATATTTTATTTACCATATTTAATGATACACTGTGACTTTTCCTGGCATATACCCCAGTCACAATTAAGCCCAGATGAGTTTACAACTAGGTTCCTGCATATTTCTAGGCACTTTCGGCTGGGTCCGTTCGGTCACCTGCGGGCTGCCAGGTTATTTTTGGGCATCAGCGGGTGCCAAATTCATTTTAAAGCGGAGTTAAAATCATTTCTGACGTCGGGCATCTCAATGTCATCTCCTACAAATAGGCTGATGTCCCGCCAATGTCCAGCCGAACACCGATGAAAACGGGATAAAATATTGGGCAAAATTCCAAGAAAATCACCCGATCGCTAAACTGCCATCCCCCGAAGCTCCGTACAGACCGCCTGTGGGCCTTTTTTCAAAATAACCACATCAGCCCTATCAGGCGACTTTTTCTCCACGCTGGCCAATGCCTAGAAATCGGGCAGGCATACTGGTGGGACGCCGAGTTAAATGTGACTTAGGCAAAAGAGGGATCTACTGCCTTTAGTACAGAGTATCGATGAGTGAAACATTTGTGCAAAGTGAAGCCGTCTGGTATCCAATTTTTTTTTTTTTAATGAGGTTTAACGCCATTTTAAACGCATTTCAGGTTATATCTGGCATATCCAGTTTTATTGGCCGAGAGTGAATCTGAGAACCACCATCCACAAGTAACTGGCAAACTTTTTAACATAAAGTATTTGGAGCAAGCGGTCTCAAAAGTCCAAAGTTGTTGATTAAAATGGAAATAAATTTGAAATTTAAAAAAGAAAAAATGCATAAGCTTAACCTTTGGAAGTGACCTGCCAATAAAATTTAAATAGCCTCTGAATATTTGTTGATTTTTGCCTATTAAAGCAACAGTGACCTTGGTATGGTACGATTTGTAATCAACAAAATAACCTTCATGAGCTGATTTCTTGCTAAATTTTCTATAAGCGGACTATCCACTGGAGAATAAATTACAATCAAGAAGGTATTTGACCTTTCACCCTAACAGTGACCTTGATCTTAGGATGAGAGGCACTGAACACAAAATATTGTTTCAAGTGGGAGAGGAAGAAGGGATATAATACTGTGTGACAGTCATAACACTGAGAATAAACATTGAAGGAATACAAGGAGAAGCCAACAGGAGATGAATACAAATAAAGTCAAAGAATCTTGCATGTCCATTTCTTACTATGAATCTGAAAGCAAGTTTTGAAGGGGAAACTTACTTATCAACTTAAAGTGACACATGGCCATTTTGATAAATATTCACTTTAACTCTGTTTCTCCAAAATTATCAAATATGATATTTCAGATAATAAACATTTACTCATATTTTCAAAACGGAGCAACATCTCTAGTTTTGTAAAAAAAAAACAACAAGAGGGCCACATTGGCCCTAAATCACTCATCTGTGGCAGAGGAGACAATGCCAATTTTTTGCAGGTGCTAGTGTGTACATAAATTCATATAATGCAAATTTTGTTGATTCAAGGACCATAACACCCGATATTAATTTTCCAATTTGACCTGTTGAAGAACTTGTCCAAGATATTATGGTTATATTACACAACTGTGTAAGTTTAATGAAGATCAAATATAAACTGTAAGTGCTAGAGTGCACACAACATCAAAATACACATAATTTTTGACAATTCAAGGGTCATAACTCTAAAAATATTTATCCGATTGGCCAGTTAAACAACTTGTTCAATATATTATGGTTACATAATAACTGGGTCTGTCAAAAATTAAATGAAAACTGCAAATGCTAGATGCACACATGGTCAAATATCACACATTTTGCCAATTCAAGGGCTGTTACTCTAACACTAATTATCCGATTTGACTAGTTGTCCTAGACATTATAGTTATATAACTACTGTATAAGTTTAATAAGGATCAAATAAAAACTGCACATGCTAGAGTGTACACAACAAAAAACACATTTTTGATGTATCAAGGGCTTGTCCAAGATATCAGGCTTTTATAAATACTGTGCAAGTTTGTTGAGAATCAAATGCAAAATGTCGGTGCTAGAGTGCACACGGTGTCAAATATTGTATTTTTCAATGTTTCAAGGGCCATAACTCTGACATTAATAATCCAATTTGGCCAGTACAAAAACTTGTCCGAGATGTTATGGTTATATAACTATTATATAAGTTCAGTGAAGATCCAATGAAAAATGCAGGTGATAGAGTGCACACAACAAAAAGTTCTCGGATGGACAACAGGCGATTCAAAAAGCTCACCTTGAGCTTTGCTCTGGTAAGCTAAAACTGTAATCACTTCTTGAATATGAAGTTTCAGAGCAACATTCGAAAAAAAAAATTCTATATGATTATACGTACCCAATTGATCCGATGTCCAAATATTAGTAAAATCCAATCAATTTCAACTTTTATTGTTTGCCTTTAAAGGCACTGGTGGAGGTCTTTGAATGTTCCTTTGTCTCCTGCACCACAGGCACTTGTCTCTTAGACATGTACAGGAAATTGATTTATCACCGAACTTACAGGTAAATCAGATGTTGGTAAATAACAGAAAAATCAACAAATCTAGGGTAAATTTCATAAAAATTTAATAACTTCATTGTAATATTTCAATAAACTATGACTCATATATCAAACTTGAAATGTATATAGATTCCATGTCCATGACACGGTTAACAAAACAAACAAGAGTCAAATCATTCAAACCAAGAAACAACAGAATGCTCCAAGTGTAAATACCAGTTTGTTAAGATTATACTAATTCAACAAAATTAAGCTGTCAATAAATAAAAAATAACCTTCAAAAGGAAAGTTTTATGACAATGGGTGTATAATTATTATATTAAATGAAAAAGATACAGTTGTTATATAACAATAAAATAAGTTCTTTAACTGGCAAAATCAGGTAATTAAGTTATGACCCTTGAATTGTCAAAAATTGCATTATTTAACCTTATGTGCATTCCAGTACTCACAACTTTCACTTCATGTGAACCAAACTTACATAATAGTTATATAACCATAATATCTTGGGCAAGTTCTTGAACTGGTCAAATCGGATAGCTATTGTCACAGTTATGACTTTTGAAACATCAACAATGTGTTTTTTGTTGTTGTGTACAAGGATCTTACATGGGTTAAAGGTTCGGATAGAAAATTCCGTCCCGACGGATCTCAAGAGAGAATTTTCTATCTGAATTGAAAAAGTCATGTAAGATTATTTTTTCTTACATACCAAAAACGTCGACTATTTTTTGTAATTTAAAGAAATTATTAAATTTTACCACGATGGCTTTTAGACATCGTATGCTTAATACATAACGTTGTTAATTATTCCAAATTCACAGCAGGGTAGGATGAGGGCATGGAGGGGGGCGTAGAATAAAAATTCCCTACCTGGTAAAAAGAATCCTTATCCGATATGCAAGAAAAAAAAAAAGAGCCATGGTTTAGTGATTAGGATCATATCAGAGTACAGGTTAGGTCTCCTGCTCAAGATGTTTACCTTTCATAAATTGAACCCAATACTGATTTTTCAATGAAATAAGAGGTGAATGCGATTCTGCACAGCCCTGAGCTTTCTTCACAATTGAGCTTAAACAAATTAAAATAAATACAAAAAAAAAATTGAAAGAAAAATATGAATAGTTATTTTGATTTTGGCTACAAACATCTATCTTTACGTCAACTTAACAAATGCACCAAACAGTGTAGAAACAAAGAGAAAATTTCTTTTTCACGATAAGATGCCTTTCCCACAAACATCTGCTGTTTACAGACACCTATTTTATTACTGGCGAAGCAATCACAGATTACAGAACTGATTTTATCAATCATCTGAGCTGCTGCCACTTATTTG
The DNA here is from genome assembly GCA_029582155.1 of Panopea generosa. Taxonomy (NCBI): domain Eukaryota; kingdom Metazoa; phylum Mollusca; class Bivalvia; order Adapedonta; family Hiatellidae; genus Panopea; species Panopea generosa. The sequence goes on from CM055902.1 coordinate 3,119,716, forward strand.
ATCTATACTTTACTTGTTATAAGAGTCTATGAACAACATGTGATAGTGGTAGCGATAGTCTACAGACTACTGTGATCAATACAATTGATTGATTGATTGATTGAATATTTAGCGTCATTTTTTATCAATACAAGATAGATTTATATGTGAGTAACTGATTATTGATAATTTGAACTGGTTAATGCCATTTTCAACACATTTCAGGTTATATATAGCATTTTATGTTGTTCTTCTACAGAAACTCGAACCATGATGGAACTCTTGAAATAAAAAAGCGGTTTAGCAGGTCATATTATTATAACTATTTGCTCAAACAAAATATTTGGAACGTGTCAGACCAACTTTACACCTTTGGTATAAACAAACAATCAGCATCAATGGATGTGGCATGAATTATTAATGCCTGCTGAGATACGCAATGAAATCAGACCTTTTTTAATGATCTATCATTTCTCTCGAACAACTATTCCTGGACCCATTGAGTATGTGCTACAGAAGTTCAACAGTATTTGCTTTAAAATTAACAAACAAATATTAATTAGTACATCAAACATACAATTAACAAACCACTAATTACTTTACATCCAGTTCTTTTTTGTCGAAATAAATAAAAATAAATATTTATATATATTTTACAAATACATATATGTCCATATGTAAGTTTACAAATCCATTGTTGTACATGTATTTTACAAAATCACATGCCAAATATCAACACTTAATGAAGCAAAAATAAAACAAAAATAACCAGTCAAACAGCTTCTTTGTTTAAGAAAATTTTTTTTGTCAGATCTAAAAGTACAAACAGCCCTATCAATTTAATAGTATACAATATGTAATATCTGTACATTCATTTATGCACAGGTCATTTTGTAACCTCTGCCCTCCCCAGACCAAGACATAGTGGGGAGCCAAAGTAAACGCCTGGCCTGTAAGGACACATTGCTGGTAAAAGCCCTGCTTTTTCAACCCATCGATTTTTATGATTATGCACATATTAAATACTGAGTCTACTACATCATGTACTACTCAGTCTACTATGTAAGTTTTGTTAAAATCAGTTGATAAATGAGATTGCAATTGCATAACTATACAAAGTCAAACAAAGTAAATTTAGACAATTTAAGGGCAGGTAACTCTTAAAGAAATTATATGATGGGGTCAGTAAGCGTTATTATGATTACATCTATTTTTGGAGCACAGTAAAACTGATTAATCTTTACTCTACAACCATATGGAAATACTTACATCAAAATTTTATTTTTTAAAACTTCATATATTCAAGAAAAACATTTTTTTTATAAATCTAAAAGTATGAAACTAGTTTTGAAAATACGAGTAAAAAATCCTAGAACACTACCATTTGATATCATTTGATATCCTCTTAGTAGTTTTTCTAAATAAAATATACTGAACGGAACAGCTAACCCCGTCAACTGATATTTTATGTATCTGACCTTTTATGTATTTTCACAAAAAGTATCAAAGCAATTTGGCAAGAATTTAGACTTAAATGATAAAGAACATTTAGACCATGATAATTGTGTGTTAATGCCGTAATACTCGCATACAAATATATATAATGCTACTCAATATTTCGACGAAAATATTGGAAATACGAAAGTTGCGGGTTAGCTGTTCCATTCAGTATAGAATTTACATGCATACTTTTTGCAACATGTATATATTACTATGAATAAGTGAAATATGATGCCTTTCAGCCATTTACAGGAGTTGTGCCCGTTTCCATCATGGAAACAATACTAAGGATCTGCATCTATACTGGGGTATTCAAATACCATTTTTGCATCATTTAGATTCACAATTTTCTGAAGTAGTTTTAAGTGAAATATGTTCACAAGTTGTCATGTGTTCCTTTAAAATAAAGTAATCATATAAATATTTTAACAAAGACTGTGTGTCGATAACGGATAAATCACATGGAATATAGAGTGCTATAGCTGGATAATTATTCAAATAAATGCACCATGATGCTATACCAAACATAGATCAGAGAGGCATGTATATGTATCTTCATGCTTTATTACACAGAGGTCTGAAAAATGATACCGTATCAAGTCATACTGGATTGCAGCTTAACAACACTGCATTGAGACATAGGTCTGCAGCTAGACAACACGTCAAACCTGGGTCTGCAGCTAGACACTGAACAAGTCAACCCTGGGTCTGCAGCTTGACACTGAACAAGTCAAACCCGGGTCTGCAGCTTGACACTGAACAAGTCAAACCCGGGTCTGCAGCTTGACACTGAACAAGTCAAACCCTGGTCTGCAGACAGACACTGAACAAGTCAAACCTGGGTCTGCAGCTAGACACTGAACATGTCAAACTTGGGTCTGCAGCTAGACACTGACAATAATTTGAAAAGGAAGAGGTCTGCAGGTTGATAATAATTTGAAAAGGAAGAATCTGCAGCTTGATAGTGAATCAAAAAATAATTGACAGTTCTTCAACTTGACAATGAAAAAAGTAAAAGAAAAGTGTTTGTTATTATAGTGTCACCCCTATTGAAAGGGCCAGCCACAATGGGCTTATGGGACACCCTTATTTTGTATACAGTTACTTCCCAAAAGCTATCCTTGGCAGGCGTTAGGCTGTTAGACGTTCAGTACCCCTCGATGGGTGAGCAACTGACAATCAAGTGCTTCTACTGGGATTCCAACCTTCAACCTCCCACTTCCAAGGTGGACAATGAATCAAACAGACAGACAGTGCTCTGACTTGACAATGAATCAGAAACAACAAATGCCATGCTTGCCAAGTGTGAAAACACATAGCAAAGATAAGTTTCAGCCATGCTTGCCAAGTGTAAACACACAGCAAAGAACAAGTTTATGCCATGCTTGCCAAGTGTGAACACACAGCAAAGAACAAGTGTCTGCCATGCTTGCCAAGAGCGCACATATCAAAGATCAAGTTTCAGTCATGCTTACCTAGTGTGAACACACACAGCAAAGATCAAGTTTCAGCCATGCTTGCCAAGTGTGCAAACATACAGCAAATATCAAGTTTCTGCCATGCTTTCCAAGTGGGAACGCACAGCAAAAAACAAGTTTCTGCCATGCTTGCTAAGTGTGAAAACACACAGCAAAGATCAAGTTTCTGCCATGCTTTCCAAGTGTGAAACACACAGCAAAGATCAAGTTTCAGCCATGCTTGCCAAGTGCAAAAACACACAGCAAAGATCAAGTTTCTGCCATGCTTTCCAAGAGTGAGCACACAGCAAAGATCAAATTTCTGCCATACTTGCCAAGTGTAAAAACACACAGCAAAGATCAAATTACTGCCATACTTGCCAAGTGTAAACACACAGAAAAGATAAAGTTTCTGCCATGCTTGCCAAGTGTGAACACACAGCAAAGCATCCAGCTATGCATTCAATACTGGAAACAATCCACTGACATCATGATTAAAATAATATAATCAGTCTGCAATTGTTTTACACTAGTTCCTTTGCAAAAAAACCTCACACAAAATGCCCAACGTTAATATATCTATGTGATAAAACATTAAGTGTCTGTTTGAAAGGCATGAATATCCGCCATGCTAGTGTTATTTATAGTCACTTGATTGTCTGAAATATCATTGGCTGGTATAATTTCTGTAACCGTGGTAACATCGGATGTCTCCAAGGTTGTGACCTCACTGGAGGGAAGGGAGGTAATTAATGAAGTGTCTAGGCTTTCTGCATCAAACTGGTGCTGGGCAATTTGCTGGAAAGTAAGAAATTTGAATGTTTTGTTAGGTCTTGAACAGTCAAATGAAAATGGCGGCTATTACCCACATCATCCACAATAGCAATAGCAAGATAAGCCATAATTCATAATCAATATATTTTTCAGCCCTAACCCTACTAAATAGAAATATTTATAAAATAATAGGCATTCAAAATAAAGAATGATTCCTTCCTTTCCCTAAATATGAAAAAAAAAGAGTAAATATCTCAAATAACTTCTGGCGCAGGAAACATCCACATCATTTTTTTTAAAATAAAGTTTATTATGTCATATGTGCAGTTATACAGTACAGTTTATAGAACAAATAACATGTTACAATGTATGCCATTCTATATAAGAATTATAAGAGACTTTTATAAGATATTTTTGATATTAACTTAGTATAAAATCACTACCACTATTGCTTCATTGCTCAGAATTTTCTGTAAATATTAATTCTCTTACATACTCTGCTTTTCGACTTGCCGGAATATATCAATGACAACAATTTGTCATGGTAACCAGACATAATTTGGAGATGTGCACTATTTATTATGTGCAATATTTTCTGCTTCCTTATAGAGGTGATCAGAAAAATAAATAGTACATGTATATCTACCATTCCCACACTCCCCCCCTCTCCAAGAGTTGTGATAAAAAGAATCTTATTTTCTTGCTCATTTATTATGTAATTTATTACTATACATGTATATTTCCATCAACTTGTTCAATAAATTCAATAAATGAGCACTTATTCTAGATCCTCTATGTACTGAACACGTGACTAATGATTGACCATTCGGTATATGCACATTCAAACCTAGCCATAATGGCCATCACTCATAAAAACGTTTTTATTTTTCTCATACAACATAACATACATATGTCACAGTATGTTTGAAACCTGTTAGGAGAGAAACTTATGTAAGCAGTCCAGTTATCTCAGTCGGTAAAAGGTCCTGGGTTCAAGTTCTGGACTGGCTGCATGTTTTTCTCATCCTGTTACACATATAAACAAAGAATAGTAAAAAATTAAGTCTACCTGTAAAGCTTCCAACTGTGCTGGATCAGTGATGACATACACTTGTTGACCCTGACCACCTAAAGAAAAAGTCGCAACCCCAGCTTGCTGCAATAATGCTGTATGAGATCCCAATGGAGATGACTGCAAGATATCCGTTGACCCTGCAGACAAGCCCTCGGCCCCAACCAATGTCAACTGAAAGGGTAGAATAAGTCTAAAAGAGATCTGTCATTAGGTGTTATCATGATGCAACTTGTCCAAATATCATAACCAATTACATTTTCATATTGCAGAGCTTTTTTCCTGGAAATTGGGAAGAGGCCAAAGCCTTTGAAATGGGGAAAAAACAGCACCATTAAAGGAAAAATGTGATTTTTCTAAGGTTTTAGCAAACTGGAAAATAAAGCAAAACACTGTTAAGATGATGTTCTACTTAAACTATAAATTACCAGATATAACATGACATATCAAGAGTTTGTTTTATCCTGTCTACTGATGTAAGGGCTTTTCCAGAATTAAATGTATGGGGGGGTCGGACGGCAGTATAATTAAAATTTTATGCCTGGTGGGTGTTTTCATAAAAAAAAATGATGCCTTGTGGGGTAAAAGCTTATTAAAATTTTATGCCTTGCCGGTATTTCCGTCTCTGAACCGAATTTTTTCTTCAACACCGTTTTTCTTCTCAAAATTTTATACATTTTCTGCCCAGATTTTTCCTCCCATCGTATACAAAAACATAAAATTGTCCTTCCCCATGTACCGCACATACCGCAGCGTCTAGATTTCGGCGAGCGTCTTATCTTTATCGCAGCAGAAACTGCAGGTCTTTTAAATTTACCTTGATTTGACCTTTATGTTTGCCACTGACACGCGTGTTGTAACGATTGTAATACACAACCTCCAGACATCATGACCAAGTGAACGTTTTACGCGACTACACAGTTGGACACTCGATACACTGGTGTTGTTTATGTTAGGGATTGTCTTCTATTAACTTTTTCATCTCAAACTGATTGATCTTTTTTTGTTAAGACCGCTATAATGTAATTACATCACCCGACAACAACATATGATTTAATTTGTTTGTTTGAAACAAAGTATAATTATCTACCTTCGGACTTCCCGAAAAGTGACAAGAAACATACTCTTGGTCGTGAATAAATTATTTACACGGAAATGTACGAGCTAGTCAGATGGCGGAATACACTCGTAGCAGGCCGTAACCACGTCTACTTTATTAAATTGATGCCGAAATGCTGTGTCACAAAATTATCTCCTCAAGTAAATTTTACGAACTATATATCAATATTTGACGTATCGGATATGTTACCAAATACTCCAACACGGATATGAATATACAGACTTGTATATTATTAAATTCCGCAAAACTTACGATTCAACTCTACGGCGGCATTGCTATAATTATATGCATATCCGCGCTGTTTGACACTAATTTATTCGGCACAAAAAGAAACACCAAGAAATGCAAAGTCTATTGTGACAAAAAATCTAAATTAGGACATTGCGTTAGCAGTGAAAATAAAAACCACATTCTCAGATATGTCACCCCACACCCTATACACCTCATTCTTACCCCAGTGTCTGAAAAAATCACGGCGAAAAGCAGATATTTCTTAACGGTCGCACAAAAACATAAATTGGACTGTGAAATTGTCTTTGAGCATCCATAACCGGATTGTTTGCCATCGGGTGTGCGAAATGAGGTCAAATTAGATTAAACCTTTATCGATAGTAGGGAGTAAATAACATGTGTCATAATAATGTTTGTTTCACTGTCAGAGTGACGTCATCGGACATTGGCACAAGGCGTTAATGAAAGGGACAGCGTGTTCATTCTGTGCATAAATTTAGGCATGTGTAGCATAACTCTCTTTACGGATCGTATCAATTTAATAGTAATTCTTTTTTAAGAAATTAGTATACTGAAAATAAACATTTTAGAAGACAACTAGTTACAAACAAACACTAACCTTTAATTATTAATATGTTGTGTTTTTTTTCTCGTTTGTTATCTGTAGTGCCCCTTTATTTAATTCTCGACCTGAGATAATTTGTGACGTAATATCGGCATTAGATCAAAAGTGTAACGTCGGCGTACTTCAAAGAAAGTAGGCAACCGTCCAGACTACTAATTTTGGAAGCGTTATAATAAGAAAACATTAGAAAGGGGATTTTAGCCTCTTTTTTTTATTTTTATTTTGTGCATGGTGGTATTTTATCTAATTAAAATTTTATGCATGGTGGTATATATCACAATTAAATTTTATGCTCTGTGGGTAAAAAAAATAAGTGCCGTCTGACCCCCCCATACATTTAATTCTGGAAAAGCCCTAAGAAAAATGTGTCTCATATTTTTTTTTTTTTATCTTTTTTCCATATTCGTGGGTTTTTTTTGCCTCAATTGAGAGAAAAACATGATTTTTTAATGGGAAAGCAGAAAAATTTCAAGCTCTCTTTAATAAGGTGAAATAGCCCTGTATTTGAGAAATTAGATCATATGAGATTCTTAAGTATTATTTTGTGAAAAAGAGAAATGAATTGTATTTGACGAACATTCATGAGATTTGAACTTACACATGTCAAGTGCAAAGTAAAGTTAAAAGCTCATGAATGTTCATTAAATAATGTCCACTTCTTTTATTAATATTATTAATGCATTTATTTAACACCACCACCTTGTATCAACTCTCATTTACTTGGTACCAATATACCAGTAAATAATGTGTTGAATTCTGAACTTAAAGTTGGTACAGAGAGCAGCAAGAGTGGCACCGCCTGTAAACTAATACTTTATGACATAATAAGGCCATTATAAATTAATTGCTAGATTATCATCCAAATTTTTCTTAAAAACAAGGAGAGCTGAGGGATTTTATTTTTTATTTTTATTTTTAAATTTTTTGATGTTTTTTTAATTAAAAAAACAACAAATAAATAAAAAGGTTTGGGGGTGCATGAAAATTAGGGGGTGGGCGGGGATGATAATTGAGCAATTAATTTATTATGGCCTAATGGGAACCTACACATGTATATAAAATTGTGTCATTTACTTCCCATGAAAGCATAAATTTGGATAAAATCAGTCTATAAAAATATATCTAACAGAAAGTGATCAATACAAAATTGAATTAATAAGATTTTACGATTTATCAATGATATTGCTAGAAAAAAATTTCAATATCATTAGCAAAATAGCTCGATGGAAAGATGTTTGCTGTCAGCAAAAGCTCTGTATCTTGAATTACTCATTTCCATCACTGATTGTTCGACTCCTTCAAATATTTTAAGTGGTCTGTTAATTGTGGCTGAGAAGCTCAACCTGCAACCTTAGTGCTGAGAGGTATCTGATCTTGAAACAGAACCTTAGACAACTTGGCCATAGAGAACTCTTCATGTATGGGGTTCCAATAGAACTGAAGTCTTCATCATCAATAATGTTTAACAGATGAAAAATAAATCAAGAGAACCTCGAGGACCTGTATCTCCTCAACTGAACAGAATCAATGTTACAAAAAATATATATCTAAAACAAGAATTGTCATAAGACAACAAAGCTTGCCCCTGGGTATCTAAGTCCAAAAAGGGTCATAACTGTGCCAAAATGCAATCCAGAGTTATGGTACTTGTCTGTGTGTATTCTATTGATGATGGTGAATACACATGGGAAGTTTCATTCACAACCAATGAGTGGTTGCATAGTTATCTTAAAACTTAAAACGCAAAAGTTTAACATGGGTGTCTACAGACGATGACGCCACCGCCGACAACGACGCCAGGGTCATGGCAATAGCTTTCTTTGGACTTCGTCCCAGCGAGCTAAAAAGTGATTATTCAAAAATATAACTTTCATAGGCCAATGGACAAAGTCTGTCATAACCCCTACAATTAAACCAGTAGTACTAAAACCTGTCATGATTAAAGACTGTGAAACCTGGCATACCTGTTGACTAGCATCTGAAGTATTAATAATGAGTGTTCCATCTCCTTCCTCTTCCATGTCCCCATGTGCTAGAGACAAACTGAACCTAGCTCTCTTGTCTGGTGGCTCCATACCATCAACTGAAAAACAAACGTAAACATAAATTTTCTACCAAACCCATTCTGTGTCTGGATAACTACTGATATTTTGGCTTCAAGCATCTTAACCTCAACAGATTCCACAGATCCACTTTTGTGATATGGTAAAAGGAACCAGTCATTTTGATTTTTTTTTTCAATTAAAGAAAGTTTATCAGGATTTTCTCATTCCTCACACGACATGAAAATTAAATGGTAAATGTACCTTATATCCATGTAAAGAATCTTACATTCATGTTCATTTAGAATTAATTTCTTATTCAACTCTTTTGCGAAAATGATATAATGTACATGTACCATTAGGCATAAACTGACCTTGAGATTGCTCCTGATAGAGTACAGCCTCACTCTCAGCTGTGACATCCTCCCCGTGAGCTGTTCGTTTGTGCATGGCAAGAGTAGATGTCTGTCTGTATGTCTTCCCACATCGGTTACATGTGTATGGTTTGGCGTGGGTATGTACCACGTGATGTTTATAAAGACTTGAGTATTCTGTGAATCTCTTCCCACAGCCCTGTACTGTACACACATAAGGCTTTTCTCCTTCAAGGAAGAACAAATCAATAATTATAGGTGAAGTATGAAGACAATCCTGCTTGAGTTTCAACGTTTTTACAATGTAATTACTTAAATAATTCAAATATTATTATTTATTCTTATGTTTTTTGATGAATTATAAATATTTCTCAGTGGATTATTTATGGTAATCTACTGTTTCAAACCGTGAAATTATGAAGAATTTTTTTTTTGTCCTTGCATATTAATTTAAAAAAATGTTATTTAAAAAAAAAAAGTACTTTATTTTTTTTTATTAATCCAATAAAATCTATTGGGGAAATGAGGCCAAAATAAACAAATGCATAAAATGAAAAGAAATTGTTTTTTATTTGGTGTAAGATCAAATGATATTTCATCTCGTGGTCACCAGAAATGATATTCTCACTCGTGGCCATGTGGTGTAAGGGGCGGCTGTCTAATAACCTCTTACCTCTCACTGCTGAAGGCATGGGTTTGAGCCCAGCGTGGTCCAAATGTTTTGAGCGAGTTTGCCAGTTATTTGCGGAAGAAAGGCATTTCTTCTGAGGATTCCTTAATGTCACGTGTTAAAAATTAAAAATAAAATGTTCTTACAATCAGTTAACATTTCTTCATTCTCCAAATACTTACTAACCCATAATTAATGTTGGTGAAATCAGAATCAGACTGAGACTACCTTAAATCTTAAAGCATGTTGAATGTGATCTATGATCTTAAAACAGTGAAAAAAAAACCATACCTCTTTCTTTTAATGTGTTGGTTACCTTTCTGAGTAAAGGAAACAATTTTCCACTACCATTAGTTACAATTAAATAAATACTGAAAACCTGTAATGAATCATTGCCTCCATGTGTATAATAAATAGGAAACACTCAGATTTCTCTAGGTATAAGTTCCCTGGTATGTTTACTTTAAATAATTGATAAACATGTTGTTTTTGTTGAGTTTATCGTCATTTTTAACAGTTTTTCAGTCTACTTGAGACAGTATTCTAAGCACTGCCACACTGTAGTATCATGCCTCAGACACATGATACCCAACCCAGTCACATGATACCGACTCCGGGCCAACAAGACATAGAATGACCTTCTAAATGTCCAGCACCAACGAGAAAGATTCTAGTACCACATACAAAGTCTTTGTTATGACCCGGAAGAATGTTAAACCCACAACCTTCTGCGGATGCTCTACTATTCCCAGACAACCACTACGGTATTAATAAACATAAAAATACATCTGTTTGGAATGATCAGTTTTTTCAATCTTTGATATCTTTTACAGATCTTATTACCTGTATGTATTCTGATATGGTTTTTATAGTTGGTTGCGGAGGCGAAGGCTCGACCACATCCATCTTCGGGGCATGTGTAGGGTCTCTCCCCAGTGTGGGTGCGGATATGAACTTTACGAATGTTTGAAGTAGTGAATGATCTGGTGCATCCCTCGAATGGACACTTAAATGGTCTTTCTCCTGTAACAATGAAGGAATAAATGGCTTATATAAACATGACAATCTGGCTTCTCCACAGGGGCACCCCCAGGCATTTGAATATCAGAATCAGTTCTTTTTCAGTTTTTTTTTGCATATCTTTTAATGCATAAAATGAAAAATACTAAATCTAGTTGCTGATTAATACCACATTTTACTTATGTAAATCTATTTTAATGAACACTCTCTAGAATGTTTAAAAATGTTTTAGAGCAGACATTTGAGAGTGAGCGTTTCTTAGTTCACCAAAGACAAACTTTTAGAAAAGCAAGCGTCGCCATTGATCTAGACTACAAGGGAGTTAAATTATTGTTTTTTTTTACAATGTTTACCTTCGGTTGATTTTCTCTGATTCAAAATGTCACACAATGGGAAATTTTATAGTAAATCCATTAAACATCAGTCTCTTTCAAAGGAAAGTCAAAAAAGGTTGTTGGTTGTGGTGTAAAAAAACGTAAACTTGAGGCTGAAAGTATCCTAAATCAATCAACAGCTACCGAGGAGGCAACTGGCACTGACAATGACACTGTCCCAAGCTGCAGTAATATATCCAACACTGAAGAACCGCCTGTTAAAATGAACTCTCCTCCTGTTGTAACAGATACAATGTGAACCAGAAACAAAGGAAAGGTTATATTTGTAAATATTGTGAGCTTTTCGGAGAAGGTTTATCTACTGAAACAGCCTTTGTTTCAACTGGTGCGGTGCTTGAAAGTCATCCATCCCGTAGACTGGAAGGGCACGAAAATAGTAATCGACACAAAGTAAGCACCGAGAGATATATAACATTTTCTACTAATGTGAATACCTTTAAGATGATGGTTAAAAATATTAATAAGCAGGATGAAAGCAAAGCAAAACAACAAGTTGAGCAGAACAGGAACTGCTAAAGGTCACAGTCTTCCTCGTTAAACAAAAGTGGGGCCATTGTGAAAGTCTTAAAAGAGATTACAAAATTGCTTGCAAGTCTAGGGGACACAGTCCATCTTTCAATAAAATACCTTTTTCCAAAAATGGGCAATTATCGCTTGTGAATTTCCCAATTTGAAAGGCCAAGGCCTCTTCCCAAATTTCTGATAAAAAGCCCTGTAAGGCATTCTGTAAAATATTTCATTTACCTTTAGCAAAAGTTGTAAATAAGATCTTTATAAAATTTGCTATTTGCCAAATTTTTGAAACATTGACTTTATTAAGAGAAGCTTTGGGCCTTTATAAATTATTAATTGCTAGATTTCCATCCAAATTTTTCTTAAAAAGTGGGAGGGGGTGGAGAATTTTATTTTTTTATTTTAATATTTTTTTATTATTATTTTTTTTATGAAAATAAAAAAGGTCAGGGCGGCATGAAAATTAGAAGGCAGGCGGGGATGATAATCAAGAAATTAATTTAAAAAAGGCCTTAAAGGCAAATCTGATTAAGCATCACCTAAAGATCATTTTGGCCTAAATTTGTTATGTTTGACATAAATAAAGTCAGTAAAACACTAAAAATAAGATCAGTTTCACTTAAGATGATAAACAATACATTGTGCAATACCTGTATGTGTCCGAACATGTTTCTGTAAATCTCCCGAAGTTTTGAAAGCTTTGTCACAACTTTCCTCCGGACATTTATATGGTTTCTCTCCAGTGTGCACCCGTGTATGAGACTTAAGTCCGTAACCAGTAGCAAACGCCTTACCACAACCGTTAAACTCACATCGGAAAGGCCGATCACCTGTATGTGATCGCTCGTGAACCTGAAACAGAGGAGCTATAATCAAGTGTGGGTTTAGTCTCAGGGAAAGTTGCTTAAATCTTTCTGAAATATGTACCTGGTTCTGGTTTTGACAGCATAGAAAACACTTTGTTCTAAATAGATATATGTAAAAGAGGTTATTTTTGATTACTGCAGTTGATCAAAGTAAATTGAAAAAAAAAACCCTTTAACCCTTTACTCCATAGATACGCGTTTTCCTGCACCAATCACAGAAGGCATTTGAAAACAGTGCAGGAAGAGTTCAAATTGCTCGTGACGAGCAATCTGAACACTTCCTGTACTGTTTTCCACTCTGTCAGTTAATATAAACATAATTCACCCATTGCTGATACGCGGTGAATTAATGCTTTCAATTTGGAAGAGTCCAAGAAAATGCTTATGGAGCAAAGGGTTAAGAAAGTTTATGGGATTCAAATAGTTGGACGTTCTTTTTCAAACACATTCAGTAAAGAAAGTACAGAAGATGCAATAAGGTAGACTCTAACCTTTGCTGTTCAGGGCTGGTTTCACAAAATAACTTTTATACGATAAAAACCGCTTTAAGTCAATTTTTTTCATTGAATGTTCATATTTTTTTCGACACTTATAATGATTGTATTTCCAGAAAAAGTATCATTTTCTGCATGAGCCAATTTTGGGTTCATTTTGATGAATATCAAAAATATTTTGAATAGTTGTTGAATAATTTATGACGATTTTTGTCTTTACTTTTTTTGTGATACACAGCCGAGGACCTTAATCTTAAAATCAAAATTTCTATTCTGAAAAAGGAATCATTTACAGGAAAGTTACAACATTTTCATGCCAAAATAATTAATTTTGATGATTTTTAAAAAATACCCATTTTTACTGACAAAGACTTTTTATGATGGAGTAAAAACTTATAATTTAGAGTTTGAGTCAGAATTTTATACTAAACAAGAGAGCCAGAATGGCCCTAAATCGCTCACCTTCGGCAAGGACACAATGCCAAAGACAGCAATTTCTTTGCAGGTGCTAGAGTGTACATAAATTCATATTTTTCGCATTTTTGTCGATTCAAGAACCACAACACCCAATATTAATTATCCAATTTGGTCAGTTCAAGAACTTGTCTAAGATACTATGGTTACATTACAACTGTGTAAGTTTAATGACGATCAAATATAAACTGTGAGAGTTAGATGCACACAACATAAAATACATACAGTTTTTGACAATTCAAGGGCCATAACTCAGCCAATATTTATCTGATTGGTCAGTAAAAGAACTCGTTCAATATATTATGGTTACATAAAAATGTGAATCTGTCTAAAATTAAATAAAAAATGCAGGTGCTCACAGAGAGCACACAAGGTTAAACAGTGAATTTTTTTATATTTCAAGGGCCATAACCGATATCAATAATCAAGTTCGGTGAGGATCAAATGAAAAAAGTGGGTGCTAGAGTGCACACAACAAAAAGTTCACAGACGGACAACGTCCACAGAAGATCAGTATAGCTCACCTTGTGCTTTTCTCGCTTAAAATCTAATGATTCGAGTCCAATAGAATTTTCCAATTTCAAATAACTTATTGTGCAATAACATTGATCAAATATCCTACATACCCTGAGATGATGCAACGTGGTGTAAAATCTACCACAGCCATCATAACTACACTTGTATGCCTTCTCCACAAATGGTGCCGCCTTATCTACTGCAGGACTAGATGTTACCTGGAACAAATACAAACTCTGGTTAAAAGTTACATTAACTATCGTGTATATTACATTTACTTTATATACAGTTATAGATTTATAGAAAAAGAACAAAATGTCTATATCATCACAGAAAAATTATTGGCATAGTTTTTTTTATTTAACATGTTATAAATTCACTTAAGTTTAATACATATATCATTGTTCTCCATTCAAAACTTACCCTTTGGGGTATTTTCTGTATTTTACATTAAAATAAGCGAGAATTCATACTGCATCTGCGTGCAAAATGGTGAAGTTAACTTCCAATCAGAAATGATCATTTTGACCATGTTAACATGTGAAATATGATAAAATGCCGAACATGCAATATCAAAATGCCAAAACATATATAACTCTATTAAGCTGAAATGCCAAAGTAATATCAAAATTAAGGACATGTTTCATTAAAAAAAAATGCACTAAAATGCCAAAGCAACAGTTTATCCTGCAATTAAGTACAGAATACAATATAACCTTGGAATACCTTTAATTTTTCTAAATACCCATTCCAGGTCTGTCATTATCAAACTACTTGAGAAAATTATATTTTAATTCCTCCTGAAATATTTGTATTTTTTTTTAATTCGCCATTATAAATGGAGACCAACAATATTTAAAATAAATGTGATTACATGTAAACAAGGTTTTTTTTATTAATTCTTTGTGAGAGAGTTTCCCAGTTACTTGTGCTTGTGGATGAATGCTGGTTCTACTCAACATCATTATGAGGTTTTCCTCCTCCAATAAAACCACATGTAGATATACCATATAGAATCTGTTATATGTTGATACAAGACATTAAACACCATTCACAACAAAAAGTTTGAATGAATTCCTTCAGCTTATTAATTGGAGCCTGTGTTGGATTGACCTTTTTGTTATCGATTAAACAAATGTTGAATTTCATTCTGTTTTCCTGATACCATTACAGTAATAAGTCAGCCACATCAATGTATGAGTGTATATATATAAAGGGAGATAATTAAATTCACAACAACGGAATTTACAATATATATATATATATATATAGTAATTAAACAGTCTAACTTGTCCTTGCGGTCACCTCTTATGAGCAAACAGTCACTTTGTTACTAATTTATTTTAGCTCAAATGCGATGAAAGCTCAGAGCTTTTATAAACCGCTCTTAAGTCCGCTTTCTGGGTAGAACCAGTACTGAGTGGTGTTTTATGAGAGGTCATGCTGGGAACTGAACCCGCAACCTCTGGTGTGAGCATCCAACACTCTATCCATTACACTACCACCCCCACTTGACAGTCACTTCAATCATAATCAACTCGACAACGCGCCCAGTAGCTAGTCTATTTCCCAAACAGTGCCCGTAGGTGATTAGATATGACCGCCGACCATTAATTGATTGCAACATCCCATAGTTCCTCCTCCCCCGACATATTTTAACACAAGGAGCAACTACCATTAGATGTCCACAGATTTGGCAATACACAAGTAAATCAGGGACACACATGACCTCTCACTTAATAAATTAACCTTCCAGTCATGTCTGTGGAGTATGTTACCAATCAGAATTTAACACTTTAAAACTTATTTTAGCCCCAAAATTTGCATGGCTAATTCTCTGATCTCAAAGTGAAATTTGATCCAAGAAAACTAGAACTAGATAGTAGTGTATTATCATGGACATTTTGCGAGTATATAAAACAATGACATCATAGCAGGTTTTCTCAGCATCTTATGTAAACAAATCTAGCACAAAAATCATCACTTCAAATGGTTTACTTTAACATTTTCGTTTATTGTTCTATACTCAGAACAGGGATGCCCGGATGTGAAATGGACCACTCTAAAAACCTGGTATCTTTTTAAAAATAACAATATTATAATTTAATATGGAGACAGATATGTGTAAATGAATTATTCATAAATGGACCCTCAAGGAAGAGGTCACTTGTTTTAAGCATCCATTTTGGGCACTTTCCTTCCTTATCAATAAACACATCAAAATAAAACTCTGAAATTTATTTTCTTATTAAGTAACTTTAGATTAGGGATTGAAAATTACATAATTATGTCTGTACTACCGGAGATAACTTACAATTGTTGCTGCACCAGAAGATGTCTGTAGATCAATACCATTAGTAACCTGAAATCATATACCAACATATACATGTATTACACATTAAAATAATGTTGAAATGGGGAGATGTAATAAAAGAACAACTAATTTATTAACAAATAATGAAGATGAAGATGATTTTAGAAAATGGAAAAGCCATCTGTTGTTCAGACTATCGATTTTAACCACATACTACTGTCCAAAATATCATACATCAATCATATCGACTGTGAAACCAGTACAAAGTATATGCAGATATACATGTACATGTAGTATCTTTCTTAAGGACATAACAGATGGATGTGGTGAAGATCAAACCCACGACACTCCAATTCTGGGTTTGATTCTCTACCCCCACACTACGCATCAGCAGAGGCAATTACATTTAGTTAATTCCCTTTGACAAAGAATAATAATATCAGATCTTCAAGTTTTGTAAATCTAGTCAATTTAGAACAATTTAAAATAGATGCTTCACACAAAAATGTAGGTCTATGTCATTCAATTCCAGGGTAAGGCAACTGGATGAAGTTTTATTAATTTTTTGACAAAAACAAATTATAAACCACCAACGACAAGTTTTACGTACCACTGTATGTCCAGGTACCTTCAATGTCTGAACATCGACATTTACAAGACCATTCGACAGCAAAGCCTGCACACTTGAAACTGGTGACGTCAGCTGATCAAGGGTCAACGTTGTGGCCTCTAATTGGGTATTCTCCATAAAGCCGGGCGTCTGCTGAGTGGCAAGATATGCTGTTGTGCCGTCCTCCAGTATAATGGCTTGGAGCCCATCTAACAAAAAACAATCTCCATGTATAAGTTCAGATATCATTAACCGGGCAATGACTGTCAATGGAACACAGAGCAGAAGCATGACTTACTGAGATCATGCAGATTAAAAACATCAACTGCAAGCACCTTCTACACTTATGTGTCACCTTCATTTATAAGAATTCAATTTAACACAACATGCTATATACACCATACCCAGTTTTATTGATGGAGGAAGACCTCAAAATGAATCTGAATAGACCCATCCTCCTTTTGCAAGTAACTGGTAAACTTTCTTACATAGTTTTTGGACTGAGCTGGGCTAGAATTCAAAACCTCAGTGAACAAAGGTAAGTAGTCATTAAAATACAGCGTCTTGGACCACTCCGTTATGGAGAACCCCCTTTCATTAGAAGAAATTTAAAATCGGTGTGGAATGACATACAATGTATATATGTATTGTTTTTAAATAGCTAAACTGTTAACAGAATTTTACAATCAATTATGTAATCTGACCTTAGATACAACATCAAATAAACACATTTAGTCTGAATCTCACCCAAACAAAATCTTCTGCTAAAGCTTGTCTACTTGTTTTACTACATTTAGCATATTCACTGTCAGGTGTATATAACCTACTAGAAGAGAAATGTATGAAAGTGGTCTGGTTAACTCAGTCAGTAGAGCATTCGCCCTGTAAGCGAAGGGTCCCGGTTTTGAGTCCTAGACAGGCTGAATATTTTTCTTATCCTGTTAAATTTGGCGCCTAACGTGGGGCTGTGACTTATATATATTCACAGAAACATTCACGTGAATCTGTGGTGTCTATGGAAATTCGGGGATGATTCCAAATCTGTGAGGGAATATGTCAGTGTGTACGTAACCTACTAGGAGAGAAATGTATGTAAGCGGTCCGGTTAGCTCGGTCGGTAGAGCATTCGCTCTATAAGCGAAAGTTCCAAGGTTCGCATCCCGGACTGGTTGAATATTTTTGTCATCCTGTTACATGTACAGTATACAGAA
This sequence comes from Panopea generosa, assembly GCA_029582155.1. Lineage (NCBI taxonomy): Eukaryota > Metazoa > Mollusca > Bivalvia > Adapedonta > Hiatellidae > Panopea > Panopea generosa. The sequence goes on from CM055902.1 coordinate 3,137,973, forward strand.
TGATATCAACATAATTATGAGATTCTCCCATTTCTGTTCATAGAAGATATGGGCTTTCCCCATGGAGGAACATCTATCTTCCATGTAACATAACAAGATATATACTTGAAGTGAATCATCTAAACATGCAGGGAGATTAATAAGTGTAATTTCTGGTACATACTAGTACATGTATGTTGATTTCTTCATGTATTGTTTTCATTAAAGCAATTATTTGAGACTTAATTTTTAACACATACAGTAAAACCTGTGTAAGCGGTCACCTCTTTTAAGCAACCAGTTTTCTTAAGCAACCATGTTTCCTATTTCCCATTTCTAAGCTTTAAGAGTAAATTAACCTGTATTAAGCAACAACCTGTTGTTCCATCTTCCAGCTGTACAGGCTGTACTGACTGGGTATCACAAACTTCTGACATCAAATATACAACAATGAATACCTTTGACAGCATGATAGAGGAATCCAGTTGTTCCATCTTCCAGCTGTACAGGCTGTACTGACTGGGTATCACATACTTCTGACATCAAATATACAACAATGAATACCTTTGACAGTATGATTGAGGAATCCAGTTGTTCCATCTTCCAGCTGTACAGGCTGTACTGACTGGGTATCACATACTTCTGACATCAAATATACAACAATGAATACCTTTGACAGCATGATTGAGGAATCCAGTTGTTCCATCTTCCAGCTGTACAGGCTGTACTGACTGGGTATCACATACTTCTGACATCAAATATACAACAATGAATACCTTTGACAGCATGACTGAGGAATCCAGTTGTTCCATCTTCCAGCTGTACAGGCTGTACTGACTGGGTATCACATACTTCTGACATCAAATATACAACAATGAATACCTTTGACAGCATGATAGAGGAATCCAGTTGTTCCATCTTCCAGCTGTACAGGCTGTACTGACTGGGTATCACATACTTCTGACATCAAATATACAACAATGAATACCTTTGACAGCATGATTGAGGAATCCAGTTGTTCCATCTTCCAGCTGTACAGGCTGTACTGACTGGGTATCACATACTTCTGACTTCACATTCGCCATAGACGATACCAGGTTTACTGTCAACACAGAAACAAACTTACAGGCAACACCAAATTTACATCAAATTTAACCATCTGACACATATCTGATTTTTCCCTATTATAAATTTCAATGTTTTGATTCAAGGACATAGTGGGGATATAAATCTCATTGAAAACGAATTTTAGGAAAAAAAGTTTTAATGTGACCTTTGAATTTGAGTATTTCTATTACATAACACCTTTTAATTATATTTGATATACCCTGTGCAGCTGCTGTTAGGGTCAATTAAACAGACTTACATATATTTGATATACCCTGTGCAGCTGCTGTTAGGGTCAATGTAAATAGACTTACGTATATTTGAATATTTGATATACCCTGCGCAACTGCTGTTAGGGTCAATGTAAACAGACTTATATTTATTTGGTATACTCTGTGCAACTGCTGTTAGGGTCAATGTAAACAGACTTACATATATTTGATATACCCTGTATGACTGCTGATAAGGTCAATGTAAACAGACTTACGTATAGTTGATATACCCTGTGCAGCTGCTGTTAAGGTCAATGTAAACAGATTTATGTTTATTTGATATACCATGTGCAGCTGCTGTTAGGGTGAATGTAAACAGACTTATGTTTATTTGATATACCCTGTGCAGCTGCTGTTAGGGTCAATGTAAACAGACTTACTTATATTTGGTATACCCTGTGCGACTGCTGTTAGGGTCAATGTAAATAGACATGTTTATTTGATATAGCCTGTGCGACTGCTGTTAGGGGTTAATGATAACAGACTTACGTTAATTTGGTATACCCTGTACAACCGTTGTTAGGGTTAATGTAACAGACTTACATTTATTTGGTTTACCCTATGCAACTGCAGTTAGGGTCAATGTAAACAGACTTACATTTATTTGGTATACCCTGTACTACTGCTGTTGTGCCATCTTCCAGAGTTATCGTCTGACCTTCCAGAAATTTTCCATCTGTAAAATACATATATAACAATACAAATGTTAAATAAATGACAGTAAAATTAGCTGTATGCCCAATGTCCATGTTTTTTTAATATTAAGTATTTTGTCATTACCGGGGGTATAATAATATACATGTGTACAGTATACCTAATACCGCGATATACCTATTACCGCGAATGCCCATATAAAAACAATCTGAGAATAGATGCGCAAAGCTCCAACTTCCGTTAGCATCCGCATTTGTTGGCATTTCATATCGGCAACTGTTTATTACTCAGCATACTTGAGTAACCTTATTACTGTTTATTAATGACGCCATTCTTTACATGGTTGAAAAAAATTTAGACTCACGGTATTAGGTATGACTAGTATACATTGTAATTGAAATAGCTTATCAATTTAATTGCTCAGCTTAAAGTAACAATTATAAAACATACACGATTTATTAGAACACTTTAAAAAATTATATTGTAATCATAAAATCTGTATCAGGATCAAGTGGAATTTTAAGACTATTAACTTATTTCAAGTCAAATAAATTATATTTAAAATTTTACGCATTTACCAATGTCAGAGAAAATGATTTTTTATGTTATGCTACAGCTTGCAGGGTGCTTTGTTTAGTTGTAGAGCACTCGACCAAGGGTTATAGGGTCATGAATAAGACCTCCAACCAGGACCATGTGATGCATCCATAACCAAGACACATTATCCACATACATGTACGCTTACTTCTGGGTTTTTTCTGGAGTACTTTGGGAATTATTTATATACAGTTTAACTTGTCCATGCAGCCACCTTTTGTCCATGCAGTCACTTCAAAATACCCCATGTAAATTGCCTATATAAAGTACATGAATTAAACGGTCACCTCTTTAACGTGATCGACGGCCAATCTTTCTCAGCAAAAACAGTGCCCGTAAGCGATCAGCGGTCAGGTGCACGCGGTTAGATGTGGCCACCAACCATTAATCACTTAGGGATCACACCTTTTGGCTGGCCAATATTCCAGTCATATTGTATATTCCCTCAATCAATTAACGCTTCTGCTTCAGTTATGAAAACACTACACTTTACCAAGCGTACATATATATATAACAAGCAGAAAATAGCAAGATTAATTACTCTAATTTGTTTGCTAAAATATTACCTAGGCTTGGCACATGACTGTTTAAGCATGTGTATTTACGGTAGTTTTATTTAGGTTCATGTTGCATGTACACATTTGAATCAATTTTCTTTGAACTGTTTATGCACAATTGTCGGACTGGGTAAGATCAAAAGAGAATTGCAATTAGTCATTTTATTTAAATAATAATTAAATTGGCTATGGAAGTGGGTGTGAATGAAATGTAACAACAATATTTTTCATATCATAATGCAATTGACTGTCAGCGTATAAACAATGTCTGCTGCGGAAAGAACATGTTTGACTTTGGATGAACGTGTAATGGTGGATTCTAGTTAAAGGTGTTGATAAAACACATATTCAGAATGTGTCCAACGTAACAGCGAGATAATAGAAGAATATGAGCTACAAAGTTTTTCTGGATTGTATGGCATCTGCTAAATAAAAAATTCAGGATATGAAACTGGATTTATTTTATGCTACCTAGCATGTGTGATCACTTTTCGTCTTGTCACAATAAACATTATGCCTTAAGCTTTCTCAGTAAAAATATAAACCCTCCATTAAGAGGCCACCTGTGTTAAGCAGGCAGTTTGGATTGCTGCTTAATACAGGTCCAACTGTAAGTAACATGTATAAGAACTTGATTTTACTTTAGGTAAAATAAATCAGTTGATACTAATGCTATAGATATATACCTGTACCTTGTTTCCAAAATGAATTAGTCATAGTGACCAACTTTTACCTGGATATGCCAGGTTTTATTAGCTTAACTGGTAGCGTGTCTTACTATCAATCCAAGGGTCATGAATTCAAATCCCCACCTGCCACAGTCTCCTCCGGGATGAATGATTTACAACATTGCGTCTCATTGGCAATCATCTCTCACAGCTGTTTTCAAGTGAGAAAGTTATCAGTTACTTGCAGAGATGGGTGTGCTCTCAAGCACTGATTAACATTCTAGGATCCCAAGAAAGAGTGATTCCATTAACTGATCATCTGTTAGCTCGCAATGGTTATAAAAATGACACTAAACATTCAAACAAAACAAAAACAAACTTACTTGGATGTTGAATGAAAGCTGTAGTTCCATCAGCTAGAGTGATGGCCTGAACTGTTGGGCATGGAGGATTAACCACAGCATTAGTTGTCATAGCAACGGAATCTAGGTTGATACCCATTGACTGTAGACTGGCCGTCTGATTGTCTGCAGTCTGTTCATCACAAAAAAATATCAATACAGGCTTCTAGAATCAGTTAAAATAGTATTTTGCAATTTGTTAATACTTGGAAGACACTCCGACAAGGTTGATATAATAATTTGAATATTATTTACAACAAGAGTTTTCTGTTATTTAACCGTAGTAACTGTGTTGGACACAACACAACATCTCTTATTTGATTTCAATTGTGGTAAAACAACATAATATTATATCTCTTTGACTGCAGTCATTTGTTATGCAGTATGTATGTCCTAAAAGTAATAGGACGACTGTCATTTTTGTATTTAGAGTGTTACATGCAAACCAGTGGTGTCAATGGATAGATTGACACATCTTCTATTGTCATAAAACAACAAATTAACTTTAAGTCATCATTAAGTTCATGCAAAAGGCACCATAGTAAGTTTAGAAGTACAGGGGACTTTGAAATTAGACGCCATTTAAAAAAAACAAAATTGCCTTGCAAAGAAGACAACTTCCTCAATATTGTGCCAAATATTATGAAATAACAGTGGACATAATTTCAGATCATGTGCGAATATCTTTAAAAAATTTGACGTCATCGATAAACATTTTAATATTGCGTGCATTTTTGAAATAGCAAGTGCAAATTTGAATATCAAAAAAATTTGACGACGTCATGCCTAGAGTGGAAATTTGGAGTGTGGTAAAATTTTGTGTCGAGTGTAATATGACCCCACATGATACTCTGAAGTTTATTTCACACAACTCTTTAACAGAAGGCATATCCTTGAGTCTATTGGTGGTACAAACAGGTTTCCAATGGTGAGACAAAAGTGACTGACCATCAGCGATCTGAATGACCAAAATCTTGTGATTCTCCTGGGATTCAAGTCAGACCTTCATGAAAAGTGCTTTCAGTACCACTGGGCCACGTGCCTGAGTGTACATTCTGTGGTTAGGATCTATGAGTCATCATAGTATTGTGACATGTATTAGAAATGGGTGCAGTACCACAAAAATTGTATTTTGTTCAGCAGTTCATACTTGGAAAAAAAAACAACTTCCATTTGAATGTCAACTTGACGTTGCACAAATAACGTCGAACTCCCCGAACTCTGTTACATATACATTATGACATGTCAAAATTAATCTTAAATGGTGATGTACGATATTGAAATTTTGCATGATTATAGTTTAAATATGGAAAATTATTCATGCCAAGTTTTTTTGGATTGAAACACTAAAAGGCATATTTCTAAATGTGTCCTATTACTTTTGGGACATATTTAAGAAAGACACTGGTTTAGTGGAAAGGGCACTTGCTGCTCGCACAGAGGACCACAGGGAAAATTGGAGATTGTTCCAACTGTGTTTCCTCTTTAAATAAAGACTTTATTATTATTATTACACAAGAGGTCCCAGGTTCAATTCCCAGCTTGACCTAATGGTCTCTCAACTGGTTCTACCCAGAAAACTTAAGAGCATACCATATCAGCTATGAGCTTATTTCGCAATGAGCTGAAATAATAAAACATAAACACTGCAACAGCTGTTATTAAATACATAATTCAATTAAATGCAATACCATGTTTTTTAAAACAACAGTTATTACAGGTGTTTTTTAAGACATTTCAACAAAAAATACGTACTCCCTCACCAAAGTCTTACTGGACAAATTCTTTTTTTTGTCAAGCAGACAGTGTTTACTTAACCATATCCATGGTTGAATTGCTAATCAACCTGCATTCAGCTGACATTTGTATTCAGAGACTAAATTTGCTATGATCCTTCTCTTGAATGACTGAAAATATAAACTTCTGTATAATGTTGTAAACTGACAACAACAACAACAGGAAGTTGAATACCTCATCTGATGGAGGGAGTAGCAACTGTATCACATCTTGATCTGCATTGGCTGTTAGTTCCGTGGCCAGACTGGTTGCTACTTGAATTGAAGACGAGGAGTTGGACAGTATTGCGCCATCATTTTCTGGGACATGAAGCATGTGACCTTCAGAGATATCATCAGCACTGAGAATGTTGTTTTCTGACACTGAAAAATGTGTGCAAATGAACAACAGTTGATAATAGTTGACAGACTTGTTATCAACAAGATTTGAAATCGTGTTAGACAGTAAAGAGCTTCAAACTAGTCCATACTTAAACAAATATTTGTTTGACATGCTCCTAACTACTTTTACAACAATTTGTAAATTAGAAGTTTTATTTTATAATTCATTTACACTCAATTAATTTTAGCTTAACTGTGAAAAAAAATGATAAGAAAACTTGTGAATCATTCAAAGTCATTGTTTTTGAGAGGTTGTGGGGTGATCGGAGTTTCAAACTCTCAATCTCTTGTATATGCTGCCGACACTCTTATCTGCTACTCCATAGAATAGATAGTTCACAATTCAAGAAGAAGCAATTCACTAGTGATGTGAATGGGTTGGTATTTTCACAATCAATTATCTAGTTAATCTGATTAATAATCAGATAATTTGCCATTATGGATTAAGAATTAGTGATAAGGGTGATTAACTTTGCATTTAAAATAGAATGAGAGAGAGAGAGAAATCAAATGAAATATTTGTCTTTAAGTCTATGAAATGTGTGGTTCAATTAAGTAATTTATTCATTTACTTCACCTATGTAAAAAACATTTTGAAAGAACATGATGAAGAGGTAAACATAACTATATTTTAATCAAAGGACTCAAGGTCCTGAGATGTGCCGTTTGTTTGAGTATTTAGTCATCGCTATGCCATCAACTTCTTTTTCCTGGGATCCTGGAAGGTTAACAGTACTCGAGTACACTCATCATGGCAAGTAACAGACAACTTTCCCACTTGAATTAGCGATAAAAGATGTGACAATGAGACGTGATGTCATATATCAATCAAAGAAATACTGGTATTGACCATTTATGAAATAATTCTTCTTAGAAATTCATAGCTTATTCAAATAAAAAACATAGACACATTTAAGTGTTTCTCTCAGAAATACATGTAACAAGAAATGAGATTGGGTGGGTACACGATGGGTATCCTGTCCTGTGATGAAAAAAGTTTAAAGTTTTGCGTTCATTAATACATCGCCAGATACCCTTAGGTATCAACTGCAACATTCACCATCCATCACGATGTATAAAATTGACATCCTGGGGGATCTGATGATGCATTAACGGTGCATTTCAAGTACATGTTTCTATTCTATATTCAAATATTGTTGTCATAAAAATGAAGTAAAGGAGGGATCTTTTAAAGGACAACTTGTCATATTTCAAAGTTAATACAATTGGTTAGTTGGTATTTTTAATGTTTGATTCTGTAATGAAGAATATTTTCATTAGGTATCTGTGTATTTACAAATACATATAAATTTATAAAAGTAGATATTAATAGTTAAGTCTTAAAACATCCCTAATAAACACGACTGACAGTAGCCTATGCACCGACTTTTAGCATATGACTTTTGAAGGCACCGACTTTTACACCGGGTTTATCAAATTTGTCAACATCCGGTAAGCGACCTCGATGTAGTTTCACATTTTTAGCTTCAAACAAATTCTTCAATTTATTTACAAAATAAACCGTTTCAAGAGGCGATTTTATCCTACCTAAATTGAAATTAGGTGCGAAGAAAACCTTTTAAAAATACATTGTTTTGTTTTCTTGTAAAATGCCCTCAATAATACACTATGATTAAAATTAGTTCGAAGAAAGTGGCGATCTTCCATGACTTTATTATTTACAAATGTACTTTTAAATGAAATTATCTGAATCTATTTGACATAGGGCCTATTACAGAACTTTTCTGAAATATTACAGAACTTTTCTGTAATAATGTTAAACATTTCTGATTCGAATGTCGAAATCAATATTAACAACAGGTTAAACTTTTCAAGTAGAAAGCTGTAACATTTGCTTCAGGGACTATTTTCATTGTCGCTATGCAATATGCAAATTAGTATGGACACTCCTGCATTTCAGCCTTTGCTACGCTCCATTAAATAGAAATCTTGTGCAGACCCAGATATCAAATATCAAATGTAATGACTCAAACATGTTTGAATGTCATTATTTTACTTTTTCGTACATCAAAAAGTGACTATCATCCGACAGATACGTAAATAATCAAGAACTACTTTTTCTGGAGTACTTTGAAATCATGAGGAAGCAGTTTTTTGGTGCATATGAAATGAGCAACAGTTATCAACCTAAGATACTAAAGAGACTCCTCAAAAATATCATATATATTGAAAATGATTTAAGCTGAAATTACTTGAGCCCATGTATACCTGATAATCTAACAAAAATAACCGAAAAATTCACTGTGCGGCGACAACCAATTGCTAACAAATGTGATTAATTATCGCCAACTTCAACTCAAACCTACCAATTATCGAGTCCAAGACAATCGAAACACCAATACAATTCATCCTTTAACCGTCTTACTGGACTGATCAGGAACATGATATAGAGGAAAAGTACATACAGTAAAACCTGCGTAAGCTGTCAACTCTATTAAGCAACCACATGTCTTAAGCAACCATGTTTTCTATTTATCATTTCTATGCTTTCAGAGTAAATTAACCTGTATAAGCAACAACCTGTCTTAAAAGGTCACATTTGTTTTTTTCCCTTGACTGGCTGATTAAGACAGGTTTAACTGTACATGTACATTATGTTACCATTTAACTGAAATGACCAAGACAAAAATATAATGTGCTGAAAAACAAAAATATAATAGTGCAATATCCATAATATATATCTATATAGAAATTAACTTTGAATTCAAAATATAAAACTCAAAAACTAATGACTCTGATCGCAAAACACCACCTTCAACCTTTTGTTTAGGAAAGTGAGCTGTCAACTTCGCTCAATCGCACTTCTACCTTTGTGCAGTTTTACTGTACCTTGCTGGTGGGATAAATCTGAATGCCCAGTTAGGTCTTGATCCACCTCGTCATGGGTCAATATCTGGTCGTCCCCATGACCCAAATTTTCTCTCACCAGACTGGTATCATCTACGGGCGACTTGACCTCTGACACGGCATCGTGGATAATCTCAAACGTATTGGCACCCGTACTCCCTGAAATATACAAAATAATCATCAATGTCAATTCAGGGCTCAAACTGGGTCTGAATTTTAGGGAGAAGTGACTTCTCCTTTATACAAAAAAAGGAGAAGTGGAGAAAAAATAGGGAGAAGTGGTAAATTTCGTCACGCGGTTACACGAAAACTTAGTTTCATTAAAATTAATGCTATGTCATTATGTGTGTTTTTGTTTTATATTGTTTTTATAATGTTTTATATTGTTTTTGATTTATATCAAATGTATTGGTTGACTGCCTTCTTGTCTTTTATCTGATGTTGTTATTAAGGAACGAGTTTTTGTGTGATATATTCTTAAAGAACAGGGAGTTTAACTTTCTGAATAAAGATACAGTTAAATGAACTTACAATTAACTTTTTCATGGTAGGAGTATTCTTCATACCACTCATTATTGTTTAATTTTTTTTTTGCAAAGAACATGGAACACTAGTACTCCGAAAGAGTAATCAAAAAGATATTTCTCTGTTCACATATCATTTTTATTTTTTACCAAATAAACACTTTTTTATTAAAATGCAAAACATAATCATAATTTCATGAAACATACATTAAACACACATTTTTTAAATTTCAGATGCTGTGTTACATGCTATCCCCACTGCAGTCTACACACTGCTTAAACTAACTGTTTCCTACTTGACCTTTTTAATTCTCATTTATAAATATTTCGTACTTTCTGTTGTTTCCAATATTTCAAGGCTTTTTGGAAGTCAAACTTTGTAGTTATAGGTCGGATCACAAATATTTAGAGTAATTAAACCAGCTGATTTAAACAAACAAATTGAGTAACAAAACAATTTTTTTATGTGAATTCTTTACATCATTCACAGACACGGAATTAACAGTTGTTATAATCGATTCAGTTCAATTTGTTTATTTCGACTCGAACATATTTATAAACAACAGTTAGCGGCAACATAATTATCAATACCTCTTTAATCATCAATAATTTCTAAAAATCAAACGCGCAAATTATTCATTTTAAACATACAATTCAGAATTGAAATACACTCTTTCAATCAACTATGCGTCTCGCAAACACAAAGGATGATTACGTGATACGTGGAAAGTTACTTTGTTCATGGAAAACTTTGATTTTCAGTTGAAAAAAAATGATCGGTTTCAATTAGACGCTGGATGTTTTAACTCTATGCAAGGGAAACCTTGATCTTGGTCAGCCAAACAATTGCGTTGCCTAGCAACCTATACGATGTTGGCACGGGGTGTAAACATATATGCCGAAAATTGCCTGGGGATATTTGAATCAGAAGTAACTGAATATTGCAATTTGCATTCCCACATGTGTGGCAACACTTATGCACGGATTAGAGAATATACCAAATATTGGTTTTAGTTGTAATTTGCACTTCGCTAGCATCCAGAAAAAAAAGCGATGTTGCTAATTTTAAGGCGACTTAAAACTTCGCCGTGACCAAAAAAAAAAGCGAAGTGATGGAGAAAAAAGCGACTTTGTCGCCCACGTCGCCCTTTAGTTTGAGCCCTGTCAATTAATATTGTTATTCTACTTTTAACACCACAAAACATCAAATCAGTACAGTAGAGGAAGAGACAAAAAAAATAACAGAATTTCAAAATTTTTGTTTTTTTCTCAATAAAATTAACACAATGTTAGCATCACTACCATTCACATATTCAAATGCTACATGTATATATGAGCTTTGATTTTTTGTACCTGGTATATTATTGAAAAGAAAACTGGTAAACTACATAAATACACACATAATACTTTCACATTGACCGTATCGCCAGCAACATCTTGTATATTAGGTTCCGTTTTAACAGTTACATCATTGATGCCCATCATCTGAGCCACTGTGGCGCCATCTTCTTGTAAATCCATGGGTCATCTAGCAGATAAAATGAATATGATTTAAACAAAAGGTCTAAATGAAAAGGAAAGTGAGAGTAAATGCAGTGTATATGGAAACAGATCCCGATTGTTCCAAGAAACCAATCCTGTGAAAGTTCGCCCTCCCATTTAAAATTTAAATATGCCTTCTCTCTAAAATCACAGTATACCTGCCCATTATGCATATAATGAAATTTGTAGGACGACCACATTCTCTCTAAAATCACAATATATCTGCCCATTATGCATATAATGAAATTTGTAGAAGGACGACCACATTCTCTCTAAAATCACAGTATATCTGCCCATTATGCATGTCATGAAATTTGTAGAAGAACGACCACATTCTCTCTAAAATCACAGTATAGCTGCCCATTATGCATATAATAAAATTTGTAAAAGGATGACCACATTCTCTCTAAAATCACAGTATACCTGCCCATTATGCATATAATGAAATTTGTAGAAGGACGACCACATTCTCTCTAAAATCACAGTATACCTGCCCATTATGCATATAATGAAATTTGTAGGATGACCACATTCTCTCTAAAATCACAGTATACCTGCCTATAATGCATATAATGAAATTTGTAGAAGGACGACCTTATTCTTTCTAAAATCAAAGTATACCTGCCCATTATGCATATAATGAAATTTGTAGGACGACCACATTCTCTCTAAAATCACAGTATACCTGCCCATTATGCATATAATGAAATTTTTGTAAGACGACCACATTCTCTCTAAAATCACAGTATACCTGCCCATTATGCATATAATGATATTTGTAGAAGGACGACCACATTCTCTCTAAAATCACAGTATACCTGCCCATTATGCATATAATGAAATTTGTAGAAGGACGACCACATTCTCTCTAAAATCAAAGTATATGCATATAATGAAATTTGTAGAAGGACGACCACATTCTCTCTAAAATCACAGTATATGTTATTACCTGCCCATTATGCATATAATGAAATTTGTAGAAGAACGACCACATTCTCTCTAAAATCAAAGTATACCTGCCCATTATGCATATAATGAAATTTGTAGAAGGACGACCACATTCTCTCTAAAATCAAAGTATACCTGCCCATTATGCATATAATGAAATTTGTAGAAGGACGACCACATTCTCTCTAAAATCAAAAGTATACCTGCCCATTATGCATGTAATGAAATTTGTAGAAGGACGACCTCACATTCTCTCTAAAATCAAAGTATACCTGCCCATTTTGCATATAATGAAATTTGTAGAAGGACGACCACATTCTCTCTAAAATCACAGTATACCTGCCCATTACGCATTTAATGAAATTTGTAGAAGGACGACCTCACATTCTCTCTAAAATCACAGTATACCTGCCCATTATATATAATGAAATTTGTAGGACGACCTCACATTCTCTCTAAAATCACAGTTTACCTGCCCATTATGCATATAATGAAATTTGTAGGATGACCTCACATTCTCTCTAAAATCACAGTATACCTGCCCATTATGCATATAATGAAATTTGTAGAAGGACGACCTCACATCCCCAACATGAAAAATCACACCTACTACAATTGATCTATGGTAAATTAAAGTTTATTGTATGGGTAAATTGTTAAAGGGATAAGACTATCATATGCGGAATCATTTTTATCACATATTCGCTGCTGAATCATTTTTGCAAGGACCATTCTGTTTTTTCTTGTCCGATAAATCAAATAAGTGATATCAACTATTTGAATAAGTGATATCACTTACTAAAATTGAACTAGTGATATCATTTGTTTGATTAAGTGATATCACTTATTACAGTTAAATAGTTAAACTGCACCCCATAATTTTGCGTGATCAAAACATGTTTAAACATCTAAGATATTCACAAAATATTTATTTGTTTAACAAAAAACCGGTAACTAGTGTACTTGATTTCACAAATGCATTTTAATAACAGGCGATAGAAGTAAAAAAAAAATAGAAAAATGAAGCTATATTTCCATTGATGGCAAAAATTTTATATTGATATTTAAAAACGTTTTTATCATTTATTACTTTAAAAATGAGAAAATAATCACAAGAAATAAATGTATAGTCATAAGCATAAACATTCTTAAATTCTTTAGAAGTTCACCTCCCAAATTTACAATCAAACCCCTTCTTTTGATACCAAAAAATATGTTGTGTTCCAGTTGCGTATCTCTGTTTATTGGTCACTGCTTAAACAACCAAGATCAGGCAAGTACATTCATCTCTATCCATAACACAGGCAGAATTAATGGACCTTGGTTGGTCCCTCTCTACCCCCCCCCCCCCCCCCTCTCCAATACCCCAATTTTTTTTCCAAATTTTTTTATTGTCAAATCTATGTTCAATCCTGTTCAATCCATCCAAAATACCCATTTAACCAAAAAAAAAAAAAAAAAAAATAGAGAGAGAAACATACTCAAATATCACTTGTATACCTAATACATGATATACCTATTACCGAGAATGTCCGTATAATAACAATCTGCGAAGACATGCGCAAAGCTCCAACTTCAATTATCATCATTTGTTTGCATTTCATGACGGCAACTGTTTTTTTACTCAGCACACTTAAGTTTATAATGGACGCCATTCTTTACATGGTTGAAAATATTTTAGACTCGCGGTATAAGGTATGACCTGAATATGTTTCTATATATTTTTATATATATATAGATTTTTTTTTTTGTTAAATGGGTATTTTGGATGGATTAAACATAGATTTGACAAAAAAAAAAAAAAAATAATAAATAAAAATTTGGGGTATGGGAGTGGTAGGGAGGGACCAAACAAGGTACATTAATCCTGCTCGTGATCCATAATAATAATTTGGCTTCAAACGATAAAAAAATGAAGACAAAGTTTATTTGCGGTTTCAAATGGAAAGGTCAAAGCATGGACATCCATAACCATGGATACTGAACATGAATATGATTTTACTTTTCAAGTTTAAATGTTATTCTTCGAATTTAATTTTAAGGCCCAAATTTCGATTTCTGCGCCGATGATAGTCAATTTGTTCCTTTGACGGACAAAATCGAATTGGCTTCCTTTCGAAATGTGTTTGCTTCGTAATGCCACCATCTTGAATAAATCTAAGAACAAGAACAGATATTATAACAATTTATTCTTCTATTAAACTGACCAGAAATGCAATTTTTAGCAGAAATATCAGTTTCAACTTTCATTTTAAAGAAATGCGACTGATACGACATTAGTCTCTCAGTTTTTACCGAGAACACTGGGAAAACTTACCCAAAAATCCTCAGCATGGACCGCCATGCAATGCGACAATTTGTTTGGTTGCCGGTCTGTGAATATTTACACTCAATTACAGAATGTTGTAAACAGAGTACCAGTTCTGTTGTTATAATCATGCATTTACCAGGGCCAGTTTACTAAAACGCAATCTGATCACCTCGGCCTTTATGCTACGCAATATTCTACGGAGGATACGGAAATACCCGATGTTTCACGATTGACTAAAACGCTGACTTTCGTGGCTGACGTCAGCTATGGGCTAACAAAGTCGGAAAACGCTGAACAAATCAATAATGTTTTTATTGTAAACATTTTTTTTTAAATTAAAATTATGTTTTATATAAAGTATTATGTATATGAATAGCATACATAAAATTATAATCATAATTATGTTTGTTTTAATACCTTATTTTTAAGTTAAAAAAAAAGAAGAAAACGCTGACCAAATTTGAGTTTTGCTGGAATTTATTTTATTTATTTATTTATTTATTTATTTATTTGTGATAATATATATGTCATAAATACAAAGATACATCAAACACATTAACATACAATAATACAGAAGCAATAACATGGATTTTAAATAATATATTAAACTAGTTGATTATCTAATATAATATATATCAGATATCACAGATTAATATTTTATTATGTAACAGAATAATAATTTTGAGAACATATATATTTCACAGGATAACCCATAAAGTTTTACAACTTATTTTCAATGGGGTCCTTTTTAAAAATAATGTCATGGATAAATATATTGGCATTTATTACAAAACTTAAGAAATTATACTTTTTTAGTCATCAAATATATTTAAAATATGTATCGCAGCTATAAATCCACATTAATAACAATTAAAAGATTTTAAAAAAATATAAATAATTTGATAAAAAGTGAATTCACATTTCTCTACAAACGCTGACCAAGTTAATAACTGATTTATTGTAAATATGTTTTATCTAAAAGCTATGTTTTCATGAAAAATAAGATTTTTTTAGCAACATACATCAAACTATTAATCAAAATTTTGATTCAATATCTTACTTTTCAGTTCAAACTATGAAGAAAAGGCTGACCGAATCCTAGTTATACAGGAAAGAGCTGACCAAATTACTAACAAAGTTATTGTAAACATGTTTTATTTAAAAGCTATATAGATTTATATAAAATGAGACTTTTTAACAACAGAAATAAAACATATTAATCAGAATTTTGTTTTAATAGCTTTTTTTCAGTTCATAATATGAAGAAAACGCTGACCAAATCAGAGTTAAGCAGGAAAACGTTGACCAAGGTAATACATTTAAAGCTCTACTGGCCAAAGTCTGTCGTCTGTTAGCAGCACTTTCTCCGAAACCACTAGGCCAATTAAACTGAAACTTCACATTCATGTTTCTGTTGCATAGGAGACTATAAAGAAGATTTTTTTTCTATCTGAAATTCAATATGGCCACTGTTACTAAAAACCAAAAACTTAAAAAATCTTCTTCTCATGAACGGCCCAACAGATTTTCAAAATGTTTATGTAGTAATAATGACCAACTATAGTATTGTTAGATTTGTTCAAATGGTGTCCCTAGGATTAAATATGACTCCGCCCCGAGGGTTCAATTAGGGGACACATGTCATTATAATATTATTTTTTTTTAAAATGGAAATGATTTTGCCTATATCTTCACAGAAGCATTGTTTGGTGAAGGAGGTTCAGATTTGTAAAAATGACTGGGTTCCACTGTCTTAAGGGGTCAGGAGGGGCCCCAAAAGGGTACAAATTGGGAATTAGTAAAAAAAAATTTCTTGAGATCTGGTATGTCAGATTTGTACATTTTTAATATAAATTATCCCTAAGTGTAGGGGTTTGATTGCAGATAAGAATTTAGCAGCTAAAATATATAGGGGCCCTGTAAGGGGACTTAGAATTTTACACACGGATACTATGGGAAAACAGAAAATTCTCTTTTTCTTTCATCTATTCTGACACCACTAGGCCAATTAAACTGAAACTTCACATTCATGTTTCTGTTGCATAGGAGACTATACAGAAGATTGATCTGAAATTCAAGATGGCCGCTGTTACTAAAAATAGTCTAAAACTTAAAAAATCTTCTTCTCATGAACAGCCCAATAGATTTTCAAAATGTTTATGTAGTAATGATGACCAACTATATAGTATTGTTAGATTTGTTCAAATGGTGTCCCTAGGGTTAAAAATGACCCCGCCCCAAGGGTTCATGAGTCAGTAGAGCATCCTCAGGTCCTCTTGGGCCTCTTGTTTTATTGTAAACCATTTTTATTTAAAATTGTCTTGTATGTAAATTACTTTATTTAATAAATATAGATGAAAATAGCAGATGTTTATTTAAAGCTGACATAGTTGTCAAGAGCAAGTCCTCCTTTGTCTTTGATTTCAACATGGCTTTCGATAAAGTGTCCACGAACGACTGTTGATCAAGCTGAGACACTACGGCATCAGGGGCCAAGTATTGAGCTGGATTCATAGTTTCCTGACAGGTAGAAGCCAGCAGGTCCTGGTTGAAGACTACATGTCAACCTCCGCTACTGTCACTTCCGACATGCAACAGGGCACAGTTCTGGGACCTCTACTCTACCTGCTCTACATCAACGATCTCCCAGACAGAGTAAACTCCACATCTCGGCTCTTTGCTAGCGACATCCTCATCTACATGAAGATCAAGACCATAGACAACTTTGCCAAACTACAGGAAGACCTGGACAAATTATAGCAATGGGAGCGTGACTGGATGACGTCCTTCAACCCCTCAAAATGCGAGGTTCTGCGCATTACCAGTAAGAGGAACCCTATATTCGCAAGCTACCAAATCCGTGGGTACAACCTAATGGTAGCCAAGACAGTACGATACCTGGGGACAACGATTTCTGACGATCTCTCCTGGGAGCTACATGTCGAGTCCACTACCAAAAAGCCAACACCAGCATGGTTTTCATAAGGAGAAACCTGTCTAGCTGTCTACAGGAATCCAGGACTCAAGCATACAAGACCACTCGAGCACGCCTCCACAGTATGGGATCCATACACACAAGTTTACGTACAGCAACTAGAGGCAGTCGTACGTGGGCAGCACGCTTCGTCAAGGGAGACTACCGCACAACTAGCAGCACCTCCCAGATGATGACATACCTTTGTTGGCCATCTCTCCCAACACACCACCACTGTAGTGACCAGAAATCAGATACGTTGTATCAATTTGCAGAACGGACTATCTTCGCCACTCCTTCTCCTTGGCTACACAACTGTGGAACCAGCTACCAGAGCACCTGGCCATAGCGTCCAAATTGGCGGCATTCAAGGGGGGACTGGTGCAGTATTAATAACCCACACTGTACAAAGTTTTATTTCTTTTTAAACCTGCATTACTAGTTTGTATGGTGGACAAAGACTTTAAAAATGGTACTAGAAACTTCCTCGCTTGGCGCTCAGCATTAAGAGGACAGTTTTAGGTCTGGTCGGCCAAGTGTCAGTATAATGTGACTGGGTGCGGTATCATACCATGTATCTGCGGCATGATACTCCAGTGTGACAGCGCTCAGAATACTGTCTCAAGTAGACACCGTTGCGATATGACTGAAAAATTGTTGAAAGCGACGCTAAACACCATACAACTACAACTTGTATGGTGGCTGATTTCTGCCATTCCGTGTTGGCGGGGTGAAAACACAAAAACTCCACAAGGTACATATTTGTTGAGTTTTCGTGTTGTCATTTTGGCGGGGCGAGGAAACCAAAACACGACACATTCTACGGGAAATCTCGATGTAGGCCTTTAGAAAGCCAAAACGACATATTGATTTGTTGAGTTTTCGTGTTGGCAGATATGAGTTTGTCGTGTTGACGCCCTTTTTTCGTTATGCTATCGTGTTTTTGTGGGGTACTACTAAAACCCGGTCAAATTCCGACTGATCCGGTCACTTTTCCGGCCATGGGGAAAAGGCAAATGTGGCATGTATACTAGTGATTATGATGTTAAACTGCCATAATCCAATTAATAATGTACTGCCCTTGACATATATATCAAGAAAATATAAGAACAAAATAAATTAATGCCTTAAATCTAGTCTTGAAGTTGACCTTTTTATGACATTTTTTTGACAATTTTTCACTGTTTTTGACTTATTCCGGCTGCATTTGAATGACTATTAAAAGTACGGTATATTCACTGTAACCATTATATAGAGACTGTTTAGCGATTTAATAAGTTAAAACCAAGCATTCCGAATATTAAATAACTGGTAACACGAACATTATCTAGTTATTCAGTTAGCTAAGTAGATCTGTGGTGGCAATTGCAGAGCTGTAAATAGATAACTTTTCGCGTTAAGATATATGCTTAACTGGAAACTTATCGTGTTAGTTATCTAGATAACTAGATTTTTTTCGCGATAGTTAATTCGATAAGTGGTGGCAGTAATGGGCATTAACATACATTTATTCTAGTTAAGATATATCTCAACTAGAAACTTCATCATGTTAGTTTACTAGATAACTAGATATTTTTTGCAAAAATTATGTGGTTAACTAGTAACTTATCGTGTTAGGTAAGTGGATAACTGGTGGTAGAACTAGATGCCACCACAGGAAAAAAACAAATATTATTTTTATTAATATGCATAACAAATAAACAAACTTTTAATGAAAATTAGAACCTTAGTTCTGAAGGCTAAATAGATTAATTAATGCAGTTGAAGACTGAACGAATTTAAATTATTTTTAATTAATGATATTCTCTTCAAATTGACAATATATTTCCTTACAGCTTCAACAAACTTGAAATTAGTATTTGTCCACAATTATGTGTAAAATAGTACTTGGATTCTATATACCGATGATAAATTTTGCTTGTGATAGTAGTGTCAGATACTGTTTTGAACTTGATTGAAAAAATATGGAATTACAATAATATATAATGTCTGTTAACTATCCAACCAAACACGGGTTTTTATTGCTTTTTTTTCTTTTTTTTTTTTTGTGTGTGTTTATTTTACTATTTTAATATATTTGCTTCACTCTGTTCTCTATGGTGACATAGTTCTGCCACCAGTTATCCACTTAACTAACGCGATAAGTTTCTAGTTAACCACTTAATTTTCGCGAAAATTATCTAGTTATCTAGTTAACTAATACGATAAGTTTCTAATTACGATAAATAACATTATTAAAATAAATCACTGTTAGTGCCACTGACTGCCACCAATTATCTAGTTAACTACTGCGAAAACTATCTAGTTATCTAGTTAACTAATGCGCTAAGTTTCCAGTTACGATAAATATCTTAACGCGAAAAGATGCCAGTTTACTGCTCTGCAACTGCCACCACATATCTACTTAGCTAACTGGATAACTAGATAATGTTTGTGTTACTAGTTATTTAATATTCGGAATACTTCAGTTTTTACTCAATAAATCACAAAGCATTCCCAGAAAGGGTCGAGTGGTTACGATTGGTTGTAAAGCAGCGCAGATGGTTTAAGGATGTTTATTTTTATTTTAATGCTGAGACCATAATGTCGTATATCAATCATCACAGAGACTGTTGCCGGGCCGGGATTTGAGCTCACGACCCCTGGATTGATAGTCAGACGCATAACCGACTGAGCTAATCGGGCCCGGGTATCAATAGCAGATC